>JAFBJQ010000039.1:627702-885481 GCA_016785345.1 Trinectes maculatus
ATCTATCTATCTATCTATCTATCTATCTATCTATCTATCTATCTATCTATCTAGACACACACACTCACACATAATTTAATACCTTTAACTCATTTAGCCACTCAAGAGGTTGGACATAACAGAAATTCATTTGCTAGGACTGTGGTTTATTGGATATCAATAAATGACACACACACACACACAAACCTAGATGCTAACAAAAAGTTAGTCTCTTGACTGACAATACTGTATCAGTGACTGTCTCATGGAAATGGCATGTCTATGGAAAGATAGGTCTTAGATTTCAAAAAAGAAACATTTGTCTCCTCAGGCTGAATGTACTGAAATGCTACAGAAATGTATCTCTCTAGCAAGCATTTGTTTTTTTTTGACAATTAGGACATGTGCAAAGAGCTGTACTGATGCTTTTAACGTGTGGGGTACTTAGCATAGCTAAATCAGCCTCAGCTACCATAATTCTAGATGTCTCCTTATTTAGTCTGCACCTCCCACCTCTAGTGCACTTACATTACTCCTCTGCATGCGTGTTTCTGTTTAGCAGAAAAGGAGAGAGGGAGGCATGTGTATTTATAACCAGTAGTAATTTTAATCATAAAGCAGATCCTCTCTTCCCATAATATTGAAGCAGAAAGCTTATATCACATTCACAATATCATAAAATGCCATTTAATCCAAAGCATGTGGAATTAAATCTGACCATTTTTTCAGACTTTGGCGTGGAGTGTGACACCACTTTTTTTGTGTTAATCATCATACTATCAATGGCAGTTACTTCATGTCTAACATGACAACATTATCTAGTTTCATTCAGGAAGCAGCTACATGCAAAGTGAAGTCAGCTCTCTGCTTTTTTTTTAGTCAGTGTATTACTCTAGTAGATTGGCTAGTTCTACTTCCTGTCACAACACAATGTCATTGACAGACTGGGCAAACAACACTGTAAAAAGTGCTTCTAAAATTAGACGTGATCCATTCAAATACCATGTTGTAGGTGCACTGTGTAATGTCCCATGTCATGCCCATGCCTACCGTTATTTACAAACAGCTCTCTGAGGGGCGTTACTTTACAGCCTTGTGTGTGGGCCCGTCTGTGTCAGCCACCACTTAACGTCCCCTTAGCTTTGACAAATGGCCAAAATCTGTCACAGTCTCTGACCGGACCAGCTGTTTTTTTCCCTGTCTTCCATCTAGTCATCTCTGTCACACTATCTGTTGTCCTCTGTTTGATTTGCCTTGAGAATGAGGCGCCTGGTGGTGCAGCTCTTGACACTAAAGTTGACATCCACACATGGGAGACATTTTTGTTTGTGTGTGAGTGGGATAAAGGCAGCACACAAACAACATCCTGTGGATTGTGGGAACACAGAAGACAGTCTGTTGTTTTTTTGTGGTTGTGTTGACAAACCGACAAGTGGAAGGAGGGACAGTAATGTTTAGACGGTGGTCGGTTTGGGAAGTGGACAGTCAGACAAACAATGAAAATGAAATAGGATGGGTCTGGGCTTAAGCTTTCTGGCCGTGCCTTAGCCTGGGCTGCTGGCGTACGCACTTTTTTGTGCCCTCTGCATCTCACATTGGGAGTTATCAGAGCATGCAGGCTGCAGGATAGGAGTAGTAGTTTCAGCTCACTGGGAGCTCCAGAGGGTCCCGGATCTGACCTGATTAGTCAATTCGATGTCTTCACCGAAGTGTCGCTCCACTGGGGAATCATCTGTGTATAAGTCAGCAATTGGAATTTAAGCAGTGGACTCACTGTTTTATGTTTTGTTGATTGAAGTGAGGTCTATAATGGATTTATCCGGGGGACATTTTGACATCAAAGTACATCTGAGGAGGCTCTGATTGTCCTGTCTGTCTCATCATGGCTTATCAAGAGCAGTTTGATTGGTTGAAGGCAGCCATTAGTTTGTTTTCAGGTAAGATTTGTGAGTTAAAAGGTTTACATATGGGTTAAAGTGAAATTTTAAGACTAGGATAAAGAATATTCACCACCAGAGCTAGAATTTTACATGCTGCAGCCTCTGGATCGTCACATCTTTAACTGTGATTGGACCGAGGGATATTACAAGCTTGTTGTAAATAGTGTACACTTGATAAAAAGCTTTAGCGAAAGTTGTTTACTGGTCTACATAAACATCTACAGGGAATGTTAGGTGAAATGCATGTCTGTGTTCACAGGTTTTGAGCTAGTTAAATCATTCTAAGTAGAAAGGGCTAGAGAGAACAAGTGAATGCAAATGGGACAGAACAGAGCTGCAGACAACCGAGCAGAGCATGACAGCGACAGAACGAAGACACTGATAATAAGGACACAGAAAGAAATTTGGTCTAACTTTGTGCAGCGTCCGTCATTCAAAACACACAAAGCTGCTCTAGGAAAAGTATAATGCCTTCAGCAAAAAAGTTTGATCAGGTTGTTTTTTTTGCTCTGAAACTTTTGACCTTTTAAATTAAATTGGGAATTCCTCCTCTTCCCTGTATAGCAGTCAGGAAAGACGAGAATATTGCCCCTCCTTCCTCTTGTTTATCAGACTGGATTTTTGTCATGTAGCATTTTACATTATGTATGAAATGTATCTGCATATTTTTGCATGAGTGAATGCTTTGCATCTTAATTCCAAATGGTGCTTCTAAACTACAATCCAACAAGTACATGATTAATGTGGAAAACATGAATACACCATGCTGAGCACTAATATGCACTTGGGACACAAAAATAGATATGGAACACACACACACACACACACACACACACACACACACAGTTTTGCTGTGGCATAGGGAAGGTTTCAGTGAAAGTGTGTCCACAAGGTGTTGTTGTACAAAAGGGGAAATGCCTGTGGAGGCTTAGATGGTGACAGATGGTTTTGAGACAAATCAGCCTGGGAGTCAGGATCTCTGCCCTGAGACTACCTCTTTATGTAGGTTTGTGTGTATGTGTTAATATGCATGTGTGTGTTCTTTGTAAATTTATGTCTGGGTTAGTCTAAATCATAGATGCATGTATTTGTTAATTTCTCTGCATGGATGAGCATCTGGTTAAAATGTACTATATGCACTATACACATTAACATGGTCATATAATTATTCTCATAACAGCGCACTGTTGAGTGTTACTGTAATATCAAAATAAATTGCTTTTACATGTTGAAATGGCACATGTGGGCAATCTGCATTTTTACTCAGTCAAGCTATGCTAAACTCTTGGAGCTTGGAGCCCTTGGAGCTGTATTTTATGTGTGAATACTTGAATACTGGAGTTTCATAATCTCTGCCATATTTTAACAGGTGCAGTTTCTCATAAGATTGATGGTTACTCCTTGGCAGAATAACCTTGCAGACATTAGTCTGAAACTCCACCAAGTGCTTTACAATCATCCCATAAATTACAGCTCAAGGGGTGCTTATGTGGCAGCCAGGAGTTGTGCAGGATAGTTCCTCTGGCCTCTACCCTTAAAAACACACTTCAGTCCAAACGTGTTTAAACTGTAGAGAGGAGGTAGCCACTAAAAGCTCTGCAGGAGTAACGTTGGACTGTGAGTGCGTAAACATGCACCTCCATCTGTTGTCTTACATGCATTCAGCGGTGCGTATGTGTATGTGCATGTGTTGTTGTGTCTTGTAGCAGTTGAGCATGGCCTAGACTACTTAAGCCCCACTAGCCTTTAATAATCTCATTCTCAAGACATAACATCTAGGTCAGGGGCTTTCTTCTTCTCTATGGCTGCCTACAGACAACAGAGACGGTCAAAGAGGTTGTTACAGAAACATTTCACCTGTGTTTGGAAATTAATGTTTAATTAAAGAAAAATGTGCCTTGTTAAGTTCAACCCAGTGGAGTGCTCTGTTGCTACTGTTAACTGTCAAGCTATTCATTTAACTTAAGTGGCACCTGTGGTCCAGGAAGTGGAAAGTGCCATTCAGTAATTGTAGGATTGGTGGTTCGATTCCCAGCTGCACTAGTCTGCATGGCAACTTGTGCTTGTGCAAGATTTCTGTTTCCTAGCTGCATCACTGACAGACACTAGATATCAAAACGTGGTAAATATAGAGCTGTAATGTCAAATGATTTAGTGGCTATGATTTAGACTAGAAAAAATGCTGTATAAATATTAGTGGTATTAGCTAGTTGGCCGTACATGCTAATGCTTGCAGCTTTTGTAACATCAGACCTATTAATAGGCTTTTTATAATTTAATCCTATAGTTTTGGTTTTTGCTATGACTGGTCCGGTTGGAGTGGAGCTTCCCCTAATCTCATTCATGCACTGATGTATTGGATGTGTTTTTGTTTTTATTGCTTTAAGGTAACAAGGACTTCAGCTTGGCTACAGCATGTGTCAGCTGATGATTCAGTGCAAGCCTGCAATCAAGTCCTATTTAGTCACTCTGTGTTCACTGTGGTGACTGCAGAAAGCCACTTTATAGCCGATGTTTACAAAATATTTGAGCACTGCCGTCTGTCACAGTTGACTCTCCCAAGAGCTGTCTTTAGTGACTTTATTTTAGGATTTTATTTCAAAACCATATTGTGTCTACATGATTGTGTTTTTCTTATATATGCTCTAAAAATAGCAATAAAATCATTAACCTGGCAAAGTTTTGTGCCCCTTTTTGGACATTTGCCAAATGTGGAAAGGGTTGCTGATATGTCTGCATTACATAAGACATTTGTATCTCAGCACAACATGTAGAAGTGTTTTATTTTTGTTGGGTATCTGGAGGATAGTTGAGACAGTATTCAAGGTCTCTACATTAATGTAATAGACCAGTCGGGGACAAAGAGCAGTGATGTTTGTTTCCCAACTGCTGCTAGATGTTTCCCCTAGTTTGTATTAGCACATAACAGTCCTCTATAAGCAATGGTATGTTACCCTTAAGGGTAATAATGAAATGCATCTGTGGATGTTTTAATTGGATGCACCCAGCACTTTGATGAAATTGTCAATTTAAGTTATCTACTTGAATTCAGATCACCTCATGATGTTGTGTTAAACTATGTGTATCTTTTCTTTTTACAAACAAAAATGTCATCTTATGGCTTATGCAGTAGTGTGAAGACAGCAGGCAGAGTTCTGTGAACATGCCTGCGGGCTGAATTTTCCATCTTTAACCAAACATCTTTTTGATCCAGTATCAAGCTTTCTAAAAGCAGCACTGTCCTGCATAATAATCTGTTGTGCTATGATTGTGCTCCACTGATTGCATCACAAAAGCCTTAAGCCTCTTCATCTTTCACCCTCTCTCCATCACTATCTATCATCACTATTTTCTATTTCTCTTTTTCTTGTTTCCTATATTTGTTCCTTGCCCCTTAATCTCCCCACCATCTCCCCACCATGCTCCCTCTCTGCTCTCATCTGCTTTCCCCACCCATCCCCCTGCCTTTCATCCATAAATCTATCTCTCCATCTTTCCTGTTTGAGGCCACTAATTTGGTCTATCTGGCTCTCCTGCAGGGCAGCAAAGGAAATTATTGAGAACCATTTCCATAATTACATTTTTTTTCTGTCTTGTCTTGTTGTTCAAAGTTACATTTAGAAATGAAGTCTTCCGTGACTTCTGTCATTGCGTCTGTTCTGGAGATCCTGCCAAATTAAAAGATTTAGTCATTTTCACGCCTGAAACTGATTTAGCACACTTCTCTGCACTGTGTTTGAGCAAATAACCTGAATGTTTGTCAGCAACTGGCTCCCTAAATCTTGTACCAGTTATTATGGTGAAGTGGTGATGCATGGGGCTCTAATTAGAGGGATACTGATCCTGCGTTTTATGGATGACGCCTCGTATAGTCTCAGAAACAGCCTAATTAGGTTGTTAACCGTATCTGTATATGTACGATGTACATATTTTAGACAGTTTTATCAGGCTGTGGGGTTCGTAAAAAAATGTAGATGGAGACATTTAAAAGTCAGGGTACATTCGTATGTAAACGTAACAATTTTCATTCATTAATTTTCTACCACTTATCCTCTCTGTAGCCAATCACAGCTGACATCAGAAGAGAGGCAGGCGACATCCTGGACTAGTATCGAGACAAACAACCATTCACTGCAACTATTTTCATTGTTGTTGTTGTTATTGTTGTTGTAAGCATTAACTTATGCTTACTAGCTGCTGATTAACTGGATGAAAGTTATCTGAAAGACAAACACTGCATGCAAACATCCAGTGTAAATTAACAGTGACACTACCATAAGCTCTTAACATGAAGAAATCCTTTACTGGTTTTGCTCAGACCCTCTCTATTGAAGTTGAGGCTTCTTGTTTGTTTTAAGTATCATGCCCATGCATAGTAGGCCTATGTGTAAATGCAAGAATTAGTGGTATGGACTGACACAGAAAACATTATCTGTGCAAATGCCATCAAAGAGGAGGGGAGGAAGAAGGATGGCTTTGTTTTCCTCTGTGGACAATACCTCCTAGAGTTGAGCAACACAATAGATTCCATTCACACCCACAGCAATAACAGCATGACATTTTGTTCCTATGACTGGACATCATGCATCCACCAAAACCACAACTGGATCTCTCAGCAGTTCCTCTAAGGGGAGTAAAAGCACAGATAGGAGCTGTGCAGTTCCCAGGCATAGTGTATCTGTGACAGCAGCTGCATACTGTAAACCACTATCAAACTTTACAGTTATTTAATGGTGTTTATGTTTTATAACCAAATTGGTCACTTGTTTTTTCTTGCGTGTATGGACTTGTTCTTTCTGCCTTTCTGTTCTCATTCTGCATCCTTATAGAGCTGAACGTAGCATGCTACAGAGCACCAAACATTTGGTATAAACTGGCTCTTATGGCCAATCAGTCTGACTGACCTGAGATGCTTCATTATTTGCATCTTCAAAGACACTTGAGCAGCACTAATTACATGTCAGAAGTTCAAGACATGTTTGCTTGTGCTCTGGTGTGCATAACAAAACATAATATGATGCATGTCTTCTGTTAAATTGTATTTTCAGACAGATTAAGAACAAATAATAACACTCCACCTACATCCAGTTAAATAAAAAATGAATGCATCCGAGGTCATGGTGCTAAACAGGAGGTGAACCACAGAATGGTGAAGACAGATTGGAAAAAACAAAGACAATAGCCGTGCAGTAACATTAACAATGGAGCAATCTCAGTATTGATTTCAGCAATCACTATGTTAACCTACAGCTATCTCCCTTTGTTTTCCAGGTTTGCCAGGGTTTTCCAGCATGTTTGGGAAGAAGAAGAAACGGCTGGAGATCTCAGCTCCATCTAACTTTGAGCATCGGGTCCATACAGGCTTTGACCCGCGGGAGCAGAAGTTCACCGGGCTGCCACAGCAATGGCAGAGCCTCCTGGCAGACACTGCCAACCGCCCCAAGCCCATGGTGGACCCCTCCTACATCACCCCCATCCAGCTGGCACCAATGAAGGTAGAGTGTGAATGGACCAAGGCCATCAGGCCTGCGTACTGGGGACAGTATCATCTGACTCTCACCCATATTTCCCCTGTCTATATGTATGAATTCATATATAAACAATTCTTTTTTTTCTCCATCCACTGTCCCAGACTATCTGTTTAACTTTTATATCTCAGCATTCTCACTCTGTGTTACCATTTTTCATTTCACTGTTTCATTTCACTGTGTCATTAACCACTCCATCCTGCAATTGTAACACTATGTTGTCTTCCCTCAGTGACACTAGGCCACTTCACAGGATACACATTTCCACTTCATATGAAATTAAAGATAGATTCTTATAAATGGTATTGCTTTAGAACTGCATTTAGCAATTTTTGACATTAAAGTATTATTTTGACATGAATGACCCACTGGCCCAGATCAGTACACTCAGTTGTTCATGACTCTTTTCTACTTGTGCTTCTGTCTCATTACCTTATAACACATAATAATTCACCATATCTTACAAGGAGAACTACACTGACTGTTAAGCTTAACGCACACAAACCCAAACAAGTCAAAGAGTAGAAATTATATATCTGAAAACTAGTTGTGATAAAATCATGCCATATACTGTAACATCCCTGGTCAGTCTTTGTTGTATGTTGTAACCTATGCTATTAATACTATTACTTTACTATTAAATAAAGTATAACCCAATGAAAATGATATTGGTGGTTAAAGCAGATTTACAACACATTTGCCAAATAAGTCAAATTAAAGAAAAATGTCACTTTGTCTGATGTATATATTAGTGGGCACACATTTAACCACTTGAAATTTCAAAGACCATCTGCCCCCTGCTGGTCAAAAAATTGCTTAATGCAGCTTCAATGCCAGTGTCTTACAAAACATTTCCATTCAATGCTGCCACAGCCATCAAAAACAAATTGCAAACTGGTTTCCCTTTCATCTTTGATTTCTCTTCCATATCCACTCTCTGACTCTGACTCTGATTGTGTGTCTGTTTCCATTTGTCTCCAAACCTTCTGAGTGTCTCCTCTGATGTGTTGTTGTTCATTGGTTTGTCTTAGCATAATACATCCACATGTCTGATCAGCCAAAACATAGCTAAATATAGTCACTTATATGCTGCAAGATTAATATTTCTGTGCAACTCTCTGTGAGTTGTAGCAGAACAATTCATTATTTTGTATTGTGAGGACCATTGCTTTTATAGTGAATGTTATATTAGGCCTCATGAGTCTTCACAAGGTCACTGCTTAAACCGTAATCTTTTGTTCTCTTCCACTGAACTGTCTTTGGTCCCATGTTGCTTCGTGTTACTCATAGTCAAACCTTTCAGTGGGCCAGTGCCTTTCAGCTTTGAACGTAGGATCCTTTGTCTTGCGTGTGTTACAACACCTGCTCACATCCTTTCTATTGACCTTGATAATATGTTAAGAACACCATTAGCGTGTTACTGTTAATCTTTCTCGTAACACTGCAGCACTTAGTTGCATTTCAGTTCTTCTAAAACAGTAACATTGTTCTATTGTGAGCATTAATTGGTTCTTTACTGTATATACAGTAATTATTCATGTTTGAGGAACCTCTTACTCCTGACAGGAAACTATGAACTCAGACATCAACAAAAATCCAGTAACCGAGAACAGCAATATGCCACAGGAGATATCTCTGAAGAGGGGGAAACAAGAAAATAATTCTCCTGCTCTCTTCACAGATATCTCCCAAGAAAGTCCGGTCAGCCGAAACGCCGTTGCCCAAAGTATGACATCCTTTCCCTTCTGTTTATAACCCCCTCTCCCCACACACAACTTCACTGTTTTGTTTTCACATCTCCTCCCCAGTGCCTGCTGTCATGCATTCAGGTGGAGGTGGTGTGTCAGCAGGAACAAGGAGAAACACTTAAGAATGACTCCACACATGACATAACTACATCGCTCTAGCAAGCCGTTTCTTAGATTTCATCTCTCACTCTTCTTTTGTTCGCATGAGCCTCCCTAGAAAACACAACATTAGCTCTAGCAGCATGTAACTTAGTTTCTCTACTTTGCTTTGGAGCGCCATTGTTAATGATGATGATAATCATAATGATGATAATGATGATGGTGATGATGGGTGCTGTGATATGAAGTGCATGTTGCCATGACGACTGATTTGACTCTGCTGCAGGCCACCAGAAATTAGGTCATAAAGGGTTTGCATGTGCACAATGTATCTCTTGAGCCAAACCACCTCCTCTCCTCTCCTCTCCTCTCCTCTCCTCTCCTCTCCTCTCCTCTCCTCTCCTCTCCTCTCCTCTCCTCCAATTCCTACTGGGAGTTATTAATTAAGGGAATCAGTTAACTGTAAACTAGTTAAAGGGGTATGATCGTTTGCAAGCAAGGATTTGCAAATGTTTTATAGAGAATCTGTACATTTTCATATTTTTGGAATCTGTTTGTCTCAGCTAACGACAAAACTACAAAGAAAATACAAAACGTAAAAAGTAATTTCACGTTAAGATTTGTTAAGTATGCATGGACACACCTCTGTGAAAGTAAACTTTAGATTTTTTTGCTTTTCTATCTTGAGGAATCCCCTCAGGGTTCCAGCTGTGAGCTCATGAGAGTGATAAAGAGGACTGCCAACGCCTAAATTAAATGGCTCAAACAAAACATGCCCACATTTGTCATATTGTTTTATAACGCATTGTTAATAGAACTAATATTTGAGGTGGAAAATAATGAATGTCATGTTCCTTCCAAAGTCACTGGAATTACTAATTTCAGGAATTTGTTGATAATACACATTGTAAAAAATAATGGTACTGTTGTTACACTGTGCAGTGTAGTTACTACTGATGATAGTGTGGGTGGACTTCACAGACTTGATCTCTCCACTGCCATGTCAAAATTGCCCAGTTTTGCCCAAGAGTAAAAATCCCATCTGACTGAGGCTTTAGTCTTTTTAAGGAAAACAGTTTGATGTTACTCAGAAGTCTGGGTCACTTCACTCGCACGTCAAACATCTAAATGACCCTGCACTGCTCTCACTACCAGTGTGTCCATGCAAAGAATTAAAACTAGTTCCAGATTTGTGTCTTAGTTGTGTGTGAGTTTAAAGAAACAGAGAAAGCAGTGCTATGTTGCACAAATATGGAGACATCAGGGGCACAATTCAGGCCTTGTTGTCTGTCAAAACACATCCTGTGATTGCAAATCTGTCTATATATTCCAAAAAGGAATGTGCGTGCATGCGTGTATGTGTGTGACCCTGATTCCCAAGTGGGCTTGGTTATATATAGTGGCTGACCAATGGCCTGATATCCTTCTTCCCTGGTTGCCCTGACACTTGATGGACACAAGACTCCTTCTGGTTGGCAGACTCCTCAAGCTCTGTCTAGTTTGTGAGTGTGTGTGTGTGTTTAATGTACACCACACACCAGATGGGCATCGATGAAGTGGTTTGTAGTGTGGCAGACTTCTAATGAAATACTGTAAAGAAGTGTCTCTTGTGTATATGTTTGTATGTGAGCTTATATATCTACATTTAAATATCGATATCTATCTGTCTATTGAGCACATCGAGAGATCCGTGCAGTCATTATGCTCTAACTATACCCTCTGCCCTGTGGCTCGTGTGTTTATTCACAAGGCTTGTAGCCGTGTTGTCAGACTCCTCAGTGCAGCTGAGCATTTGTTTTGCTCAAAGCTTTGGCTCACACCCTCCTCCCCCACCCCCACTAGCCCTCAGCACACATGCTATTCCAGAAGTTTTGTCTAGCACCATGGCTTAACAGTATTTCTATGTTTTGAACATCCTGCTATTAAAGATTGTCCATTCTGACAATCTCCAATGTGTCGTGTGGGTTGGTTTATGAGTAATGGCACTCGAACTTAAGTGATGCAAAACATCTTTTTATGTTGCATTTGTTGGTTTGATGTGCATGGTGTGCATGTTGTGTACATGTGGTGGGAGAATGGGTGTGTAACCCATGTGTTAATGTGTTGCATTTAGCACTAGCACAGGCATTACCATAGCTATTAATGGCTGTCTCATGCTGCACCTTGACTTTGACACTCTCAAATAGCAGACTCCTGTAGAGCCGAGGAAGTATTTTACCAAGATATGGTGTGTGTGCGTGTGTGTGTGTGTACATGCATGTGAATTTATGTTAAGATGTGTATGTGTTTCCACATTCTGCTGCTTTTTTTGTTCTTATCTCATGTTTTCTCAGCGCTGGGCCAATAAGATGTGTCTAGATGTGTGTCTTTGTGGAAATAAGAATCAAAGTGACCTATGTAGGATAGGTGACATGTAAATGCAATTTTGTGTGAATAGTTTTGTTTTGCGCAGCTTTGGTTTCTTCAGTTTCTTGCCTTGGTTGACTACCTCAGTTTCTGTAATTGCGCGTTACGTTTGGGATTATCAGATAATAAAAGAGGCCATAATATCCTGAGTAAAGTCTGTGAGTCTGTAGGAAGGGGACCATGTGGCAAGTGAGACTACAACATGTATGGTGTGAACATCACTGGTTCGCGTTAGAAGTTATATTTACATACCGTATGTACTTTGATCACATGACAAGGAATGCATGATTTCTGTAGGCTTTAGGTAAAATTGAACCTTGGATCATCTTATCGAAAATCTCAATAATCCATGAATTACAATGTAAGTAACATGCACTTTACATTTGATGCACCTTCACTATTTTAGCCTTTCTTCTCCTCCTCTTCTGCTGCTTGTGATTTTTAACATTTCCCAGAAGGGTTGTTGACAACCTCCAGAGTCCATGCCTACCTAGTGTAGGTGGAGAGAGCGCTGCTGGTATTTTAGAAATCTGAACATCTCTCTGCTGTCAGACCCATTATAACTTTACTGAAATATCTCAACCTTACATCACATTAGAAAAAGGTGTAGAATCGTAAGTATGAAATAGCAAAACCGAAAAGTTTTGGTTTGCTTACTTTTTCTCTTTATGTTTTTGCTTCCACATGCACTTCTCTACATGTACAGTAGCACAGGTCAAACCTGTTTGTTACAGTAAGAGGAAATGACTGCCACAATAAAAACTAGAAATACTTCAGAGAGATGCTACACCTGCATTGCAAGTAGTGAATATAAATATTAAATATATATAAATATTAAACGTATGTTCAATCGAAAACTTTGATCCCATGCTATGACCTTGACCTCTGATGGATTGAAAAAATTCAGGTCCTAATGCAATCCCCAAGAACTTGCAAATATAATCCAAGTTGTATTTAAAATGTGACAGAGGGTTGTGATAACAGCACATGTCAACTGGCATGAAAGGAGGGGTGATAACCAGTATTGTAATTATTGGTACTGTAAATTTTAGTGGGCGCAGCCATCACAGCCCCGAACACCATCTTGGCAGGCAACAGAAAAGGAAACTTGATCAGTGGGTCTCTTAGACTGTTGGGTGTCGAGCCCCCGACTCGCGGTCAATCCAGTCTGGATGCAGCTGCAGGCAGAGCTAACTGACTATGGTGGGGGGGCGAGGAGCATCGGGGATCGGGTCCAGAGCAAGCAGCATGACCGAGAGGCAGCTCAGGCCGGTGGTGAGAGTGGTGAAGGCTGGGGAGGTGGTGGCATTTCAACCCCAGGCACAGATGATTCATAAACAGTTACAGGTGGGGTGTTTGACTCGTTCTGTTTCTTGTGAGCCAACAGTGCATGCTGGTATGCTGGCTTTGCAGATTTGTCTCTGCAACAGGTCTCAGCTCTCACTGCCAGCAGTCCCCAGCACTTAGTAACAATATAAATATACGTCTTGTAATGTGTAAACCAAACACTGATGGTGCAAGATCAGTGTAAGATTGTATCAGCTGCATTCAGCAGCATTTATTCTGTCATTTTGTTGTGACTGCAGAGATCACATGTTTAAACAGTCACATTTTCAACCCTGTTTCTATTTCTGTTGCATATTAAACACTAAACCACTGCATTCCATGAATTCTAGCTGTACAGTCAGGGAGCAGGTTGTTTTCTCATGTTTCTTGAGGGAGTGCTGCTTTGTGCTCTAAGCACTGCACCACAGAGTTATTTTTGTAGCTTTGCTGGGTTTGCTGCATGTATACATATGTAGCTGGAGCTGAGAGAGATAGTGTTTCTGATTTAAAAGGGTCACCCAGTCCTTGCTTCAGGGGCTGAAATGCTTACTTGTATCTTTATTGAATATAGAAGTGGGGTGTTATAGCTGACATGCACGCAGGGATTTGCTAATTTAAGGAAGCATGTTATTGCTGTGTGTATTATTGTTACTGGATCAGCTATAAAGCAGTGGACCGCCCATGTGAATCAGGTCTGTACATTTTGAAGCAGGTCCAGAATCTCATAGATGCCCACTCTTTAAAAGTTGTTATAGAACAGCATCATACCTGATTTTCTTTTCCTTTTTTGATGAAAACTTCTGACAAACACAAAATCAGATGAGTGCCTCCTCAATCAGAAAGTACTTATTTATACACACACACAAACACACTCACACACTACTGTATTTCTTCTCTCAGAAACTGACAAAGTGCTTTTGTGCTCTAGCTTGTCATGTACGACTGTGGTGTTCAGTCAGCTTCTTAATGGACAGAAAAGAAAGTTGGATGCTTTGATCAAGATGTTGTATTAATTTAAAGTGTAATTTGAATTTGATTCGAGTATGTATTACTCTCATTGTTACATAGGGGTGTGATGAAATTGGCCAACGCAGAAATAGACCTGAAGGAAAATAATGGCAATTGCTTGTGCACGCACGCACGCACACACACACACACAGATAGATAAATAGATAGAGAGAGCATCTGTCTTTCTTGGCACTAGGCTGAAGTGGATGGCATTGATTTAGACCTCTCTCATTCCTTCCTCCTCTCTGCTCCTCCTCCTCTGCTTTCTCACTTTGTCTTTACTTGTGGCTGCCATTCAGAGTCGCACTCTGCAAATCACGTCTCGCGGAGCCTTCAGAGCTACAGTTGGTGTGGGAATTTTGGCTTTCAGCAATGTGTGCCGTACAGTGCCAGGGCAGCTCAGAATGTCCTGGCTGACAACCCTCCCTCGGTGTCTAAATGTGGGTTTTTTGGAAGGACATTTAAACAGTGAATTTTAAATAGGAAAGGATAGTTACAGGAAAGCATATATGGGATAATTTGTGTCATATGTTAAAGGCTGTGGGTTTGTAATGGATTGGCAGTGCTTTCCAATTTCTTGATGAGAAACTGCAGGGTGACTCCTAATCTTCAACACTTCATGTGCTGCAGAGTGAATATAAATCTGCCTTTTGATATGAATCCTGACATCCCTCTGATATGAGCATTCAAAAATCAGTATTATAACACAGAACAAGCAAGGATTCCTAAATGCAAACTAACCTGGCTGTGTTAGTAGTCTTTGTTTCTCAGTCTGCACTATCTTCTTTACACTGAAGTAAATTAATGACTGGACTTCTAGTATCCTCGTGTGGCCAGAGAGGTAAACTACAACTCACAGTTCACAAATAATTGACTCCATTGTCGAAGAATAATGAATGAAATCACCGTCTGATCAATCGCTCCTGATTTTAGCTGCAAAGTAGCATGAGCATCACTTTTACCATTTCATCACTTTTACAATTGCATCTGCACACATCTGAAAACAAATAATTTGCTCATACTGATGATGTGAAAAATATTCTGTCTAAAACATAATTTATTACTTTGGTTTAAACTACATGATGCTGACTTGACTTTTCACAATAAAAAATAGGGAAAAAACTTTGAGTGTTTTTCATATTCAGTATCAGCAGCTATATCTGTATTTTCATCATGCTCAGTGTATAATGACCATAACGTGATTCTATTTCATTCTATGATTTAAACTTGCTGAGCTAAATGCTAGTGTCAGATAACAAACATAATGTGTGAATCAAAGACAGCAAGAGGGCGACAATGAGTGGGAGTTACAATGAGTGTTGGGTGAGGATGGTGGGGATGCTGTACAGGCTGACAGGGCTTGGATTAATGGCCACTGTTGTGTGATTAATCTATTGTGGGCAGCAGTCTGTTTATCTCTCACTGTCTCCTCTCCTCTCTCCTGCTTTGGATCAGAAAGTTTCCTAGACACTGATGGACTCACTTATTAACTCTTTAAAAAGAAAAAATATTAAGTTCTCATAATTGTTCACATTGGGAAATATAAAGTACTGCAGTCTAGTGCACTAATATGGTTAAGATCAGGGATTAGGTCTTTATGTTTTATGGAAATCATCCATCCTTCAACATGTGTGCATTCAGTGTGACTTACCAGTCTTGGAGCTTGTAGACGAGGCTCTGGACAGCTGAGGTCAAAGGTGACTGGGTCATACCAGTCTTAGCCGGCAGGACCTGTGGGGGTCAGAGGAATCGTGTCACTAGAAGAAATATAACCTAGAGGAAATATATACTCACCAGCTTGAGGAAGGGGCTCCACAGTCTGTCCACAGCAACACAACACACATAAACTTAATGCATCATATACAAAAGTGAATGCCGGAGAAATGCACATACATGCACAAGTGAACAAAAAGGGAATTTATGCCTGGTGAAATATAGTACTGGTATTTACCGTCACGAAGGAGGTTATGCTTTAATTGCTTATTGCCTCCGTCAGTTCGTCTGTACATCCGTTAGCAGGACAACTCAAAATCGATTTGACCAATATCCATGAAAGGGGTGTGGCATGACCTGAGGACAAGAAGATTGAATTTTTGACTTATAGGTCAAATGTCAGGCCTTTTCATAGGACATGTTTTATAATTTAATAAAAGTGAACTTTTGATAATTCTTGTTTGAGACGTTAATTCAAAAGCTACCCTTTTGTTACATTCGTTTCTGACATTCCCATTAGATGCACAAATATTTTCTCTCATTGTTGTTAGAATTTTGTGTTTTGCTTTGCATAATAGTATCTTCCTACTCAGTGAAACCTCAGTGTATGGACTCTGCTCAGCATGTTGAGAAGATGGATATTAGTTTCTGTAACTAACAGGCAGCAGGATGGCCTGAGGAAACAGGTCAGCTCACAGCCTATTAATCATGGAAATGCTCCAAAATCTGCGACCTCATCTGTAGTTTGGCTAATCACGTGTCAGGAACTCATGTTTCATTAAATCCTCCACGATAGCACAGGTGGGTCAACCTATCAACCTGCATACTGATCTAAGATTTGAGGGTTTTGAGGTCAGGATTAATAGTTCTAATTAATAACTGAGAGTCATGAAATGTGCCACGGGGAATCTTACTAGTAGTGGCCTCACTGTACTTCTCTATACCAGTGAAATTAAAATCTACATTGTTTTCTTGCACCGTAATCTAATTACCCATAAATGTTCTTATCTGGTTCTGGTTTAGGTTTAAAGTGCTAACTCAAGCCAGCAGAGGGCAGCAGAGCTGAAGCCACTTGTTCTCCTTATACACTAGTGATGAAACGAGAGTGCCATGGGAAAAAAAACTATTCAGATGTTTTCCATCACAGAATCTTTGATCTCTTTTTAAAGTAACGCATTATATTGGTTAGAAAGTATAATACATATAAGTGTTGGGAATGTCGTTGCACTTGCACAGTGTAAACATTGTTTTAATATAACCGTTTTAAAAATGATACATCAAAATCCCCAAAATCAAATGTCAGAACTTAATTTATATTTTTGTTACACTTGTCTGCGTCTCTACAATTATTTGTTAGAAATACACACACACACACACACATATACATAAAATTTTTCTATCTTATGACAACTGATTCCCTGACGAGAGGGTATCTTTCTAGCTGTGCATGCAGGACTTTTGGGGGTTTTTTTCAGTTCAGACATTTGAAATAAATAATAATTTTAAAAATACAGCCCTCTATCATTCTTTCCCCCTACTGCTGCTAATAACGACAACAGTAATACGTTGGATTCAAAGAGGTTTTCAGCACTGACAAGAATTTAACTTTAGCTGCGTGTTTTATACCACTTCCATCCAGCAGAGAGAGGCAGAGGATAAGAACGTCCTAATCACAGAACTTACATGTCTTCTTAAGTCCATTGTATGTTAAGTATGCTTTCGTACAGTGTTGAGAACGATAAGAGTGATTGGCATGTACAGTATAGCCTTCATCACAGATGAGCCCAATGCACAGCAGTGATAATCCACTGAGCTACATTTATCTCTCTGAGTGATGGATGCTTCATTTGAAACCAATGCACTGGCTTAGTTATTTGTGTTATCCTTCATTAGTCAGTACTGTAGGTCATGTTTGGTGCTTATCGAGACACCGTATCGATAAGCCGTGCGTATCTCTTTGTTGTCTCGAGGGCTCTCTGATATTATCTTTCTCAGACGGCAGTGATTAAGTTTATGTTCACAAAATGGTCACTCATGCAGAGGGATATTACGTTTCAAGTGCAGCAGTGGCAGTGGTAGCAGAAGTCGGCTGTGAATTAGGAGGTAGAGTGGGGCCATTGGAAAATCTGTAGTTCAGTCCCCGCGGCTGTGTGTGTGTGTGTGTGTTTGCATGTGTGTGAGCATGCGCTTGTGCTCTGCAGTGGGAGTCGTGACAGAAAATCACAGAGTAGAGACAGTATCAGGGATTTAATACAGAAAGAGCGAGACAGGAAGAATGTGCGGAAGGAGAAGGAGAATGAAAAACACTATTTCTTTTGTACTAATACATGTTTTTTCGTCATATATCTCTGTATAGAACTGCATGTCAACAAATAACAAATACACAGGCAGAATTAGAGAGTGGGTGTGCTGAGTAGGTGTTATTCTGCATAATGTGTGTGTGTGCCTGTGCAGTGAGGTGGGGGGTGTGGTAGGTGATGAGCTTTCATGTGTGACTAAAGACACATGAGGAGGAGGAGGAGTAATACACCTGCCACTATTGTGCATGTGTGTGTGCGCGTGCTGATCACACTGACAGACTGTACACGCAGAGAGAAGCTACTTGTGTCAGGCGAATATATATATATGAATAATCTAAATAAATCATAGCTTTACGGTCATTGTCCAAAATGTCAAAAGAAGCAGTATTTCACTTGACACTTACACTTTTATCAAATTATTTCCCACATATTTATACTTTTCATGAGTTTCTTAAAATACATTCAAGTGAATTAATCTTTTAGTACAATGTAAATTAAAATGTCTCTGCTTTAAAGTTGGCAGAGTGTTTTTTGTGCACATAGCAGAAGAAAATGAAATGAAATAAAAACTGCAGAGTGCACCACAGCTCCTCCTCCTCCTCCTCCTGCCCCAGAGTTGTCCCAGGACCCTGCTGGCCAGTGAAGCGCAGCCTCCAAACCAGGGTTCTAGCTAAGAGTCACAAGAAGGGCAAGCTCATTAATTATCTCTCCTTCTTTCTCTCCCTCCATCTTCCCATCACACCCTCCCTTCATTACCAGCAAGGTTAATCCCCCCTTATCTCCCAATGAGCCTCATTTTTCATGGCTCCCTTTCGACGACACTCCCTCCCTCACCCCTTCACCACTCTTTCCTTTCTATGTTTCTTTGTTTTCTACCTTCAAAGCTGCTTCTTAGTTTTTGTTGCATTGTTAGTTTTGCATCATCCCACTGATTTTATTTTGGTCATTCCTCCCACACATGCCTCCTCTCCTCTCCTCTCCTCTCCTCTCCTCTCCTCTCCTCTCTGTGCTTACCTTGAACTGGCCATGGTGAGTGGAGAGAGTAGATCTATTACAGCTTATCACTAAAGGACAGGCCAACACTGCACGCCAGTGAAATATGGCTGCTGTCACAGCCGCTGCTGAACACAACCTGTGCACAAGGCTCACAGAGCTGTAAGGACGGGGGTAAGAGGGGTGAGGGGAACGAGGAAGGGGGGCACGGAAGCCAGTATCAGCCTCTTAATTTAAATTAATGTAAAGATTTTCAGGCCTGATGCTGCTCATTTGACAGTGATTTGACACACAATTAACCTTGTCTTTGTCACCCCGTGCAACCCCTCACCCCCTCCCTTTCATCCGCTGCGTCGTTCGCTATGACATGTGCTCCTACGCTCCTTGACACAGTCCTATTGATTATGAACCAAATGGGGATGGTAATGTTGTTTTATTAGATAACACTTCCGCCTGTTGTACGCCAATTGTATTAGCTTTGAATCACTAACATCCACGTTGAGTAACATGAAGTGAATACCTTGTTTTTGGATTCACATAAAACACAACTTTCAGAAATTTTTGTCGCATTGTTTAAAAAATGGTGCTTAAGAAACAGAAGAACAGAGCCAGGTGATTATAAGGCGCCTTATATTTTTTTAAATGTCAACCCTAAAGTCTGTTCTGTGTACTGCAACATCTGTCCAGAGAATGATATATTTCTACTCACCAACCAGTTTAAAAGATTGTTCGTCCCGCAGCCTCACCCTCTCAGCTGGACTTAACTCACTGCTTTTATAGGCCATTTCACCTTGGGTTCCAGTTCATGGCACCAACCAGCATATAGCTCTGAAACACAAGAGAGCAACTGGAGTGTTAAAGAGGGAGGGGGAGGTGACCGAGAAGCATATAGAAGAGAGCGATAACGTGTGAAGCAGCGAGTCATAGTAACAGCAGAGGCCTCAGTAGAGTCTTATGTGTTCAGCTCTGTTTACGTCAATCAATCACTTGATCAGATATGATCTGTGTAGCTCATATTCCCAAATCACAACTTCCCTCACATGGTTTACACATTTGACCTACAGACATCATTATGGGGGCCATAGGTCAGCATGTATTAGAAGACAGAGATATGCCTGATTTTTATGATGTTACATAGGTTATAAAAATACAAGCAATGGACTTGGCCATTCAGAGTAGCCATTTATTGAAACCACATGTGAGAACCGATGTTGTTGTTAAAACAGTGAGTTGGATAATTTACTAATAATATTGAGATAAACATTGCAGTCAGGCTATCATTTTTTAAGTCACTTACAATCCTAACATTATTTGTTTTGGGGACTAAACGTGATAAAAAGCATTTAGAATGTGGACTAGCATTAGCACTGTGCCTCCTCCGGACAGTCATCCAGCCGTTGTCCGCTAGCGTAGCCAGGCTAGATGACTCCGCTCCGGCTAGCGGGCCCATGACAAGCTACACATAAGCGGGTTTTTAAAGCGCGTAGCCGGGCTTCTTACTCACTGAGCCTCGGCTGCGTTGCGACATCATCACTGACGGAGGGGGAAGAATACCTGATCATCACACAGTCTGAGCCGTGACAGAGGAGACATGGCTAACACGTTAGCACAGCCAGGCCGATTAGACCAGAGACAGATATAACTCAGAATAACAATAAACATATTTCAGTGGAAGACTGAATGTGAATCGGCGTTTTGTCACACAAACACACACATGATTAGAAACAAAAGCCAACACCTGCAGCGGTGAGAGCAGCAAGTGACGTAATACGCTTACCATACGCAGTGAGGCGCTACCACTCAGACACGCTCTCCCATATTAATACAATGAAGATGGCAGTTACCAGAATAACATAAACAAATAAGGGCTGCCACTGTGTTTCCTGTCATTCCTTTAATTTTGTGTATTTTTTTTCCTGGTGATCATAAAATCCATGTGATCATAAAATTCAACTTTGAGCAGAGCTCTGACCTTCCCTTGGATGACTGGGAATAAATCACAGTCTTTATGGCTGATCAGGGCTTAAGAGGCAACAATACTGATATTATTACCTGCAGATAGATGTCTGTTTGCTCAAAGCTGATAAATATCCCAGACTCCACCTCAGCACATGCGACGTAGACAAACAGCGGGGAAAAGTATGACAGTAATTTGATGGACAAAGAGGCGTGAGCACTGTCAAATGGCGTCTGAGAACTTGCTGATGAGACATTGTCCAAAGTGCAGTTCAGCAAACACATTCAGACAGCCGACAGGCTACCAAAGCTGCACAGTCGGCAAACGATACAATAGGCTTGATATAAATTGGGATGGCCCAAGTCAATCAAACAGGAAAATATCATATTATGGCCTATATATGGCTTGTGAAAGTGATTTGCACTGTAGGGTGGTCTTTTTTGTGAATAGGGAGCTGAAATTTGAAACCATCAACACATCGAGATGAAAATGCACGGAATGCATAAAGTACAGGGAACGCTTTCATAAAGTACACCAAGGAAATGAATGAATGAAATGAATCCAGGTAAGCAAGAAGAGAGGAAAGTAGAGGCAAGGATTTGTAAGAGAACTGAGATGGAAAATATAGCAACTGACAAAATGCTGAAGTGGAGGATTTATTATTTGAAGTGCTCGGAGGATATAAGGCAAGGACAACACCTCTGAAACACATTCGGTGGAACAGACATTTTGCTGTTTTGTTTGATCATGACAAAAAGCTCTCAGATAGATTATGCAAGAGTTTGAAATTCAAATAATCCCCACAGCTCAGCCTCCTCACAGCACTCAGCAGTCACGCAACATGTTTTCATTGTTCTAGTCCTGTTGTTTCTGTCACGTCCAGGAGAAAAGGCAGATAAACGCTGGCTGTCTGGCCTGGCTTCTGCCATTACTCGTACGATTTTCATAGTGTGGAGGTGGTGAGCCTTGCAGTCCATATCAAACAAAACCAAATGAACAGACACGCCATGTGTATGCACTGTGTAAGTCTGAGTGTAGTGCTGTGGCACCACGTCCTCATGAATCACGACACAGCCGTGTAACGGGTTTAACACAGGGTAGGAGGGGATAAGCAGCACCCCTAATGTTTAAGCTTCCTTGGCTATGAAGCAGATGTGAGCATATGTGTGCTCTCTCTCTCTTTCTCTCTCTCTCTTTTTGTTTGTGCGTACGCGCTGGTGTGCTCACGCGCCTCACGAGTGCAGCACCAAAACGTCTGCTATTAATGTTTCCTGATCAGCCCACAGAAGATGAAGCTAATCTGTTGCAAGGAAAATAGGCTTCTTCCATCCACCAGTGGTTTCCATTTATCCTCTCATTTATCTCCATGCATTTTCAAGCTGCATTCCATCTCACAGCTAGAGGTTGTGTAGACCAGTGCCTGCTGTTCTTTCAGATACAAACACTAGCACTCATTTATTGCAAGTCATGATTAATTTCATCTTGTCACAAAGCCCTGATACACATGAACTGAAATTCCAGCCATGCAAATTGATGCATTTTATTCAACTGCATATCGAACAGGAATTTCAATTCATTCCATTGTGTATGCAGACAGGGATGATTTAACTACAACTGAAACCTATAGCGTCAGGGCAGTGTTCATTAAATTATCAATAAGCAGACGCTCTTGCATGTAAAGTGTAAACGTGTTTGTTCTTCTTGTAGACCATTGTTCGAGGTAACCGCCCGCCCAAAGATGCATCCATCAATGGCCTGCTAGAAGAGTTTGACAACATCTCAGTGACACGCTCCAACTCCCTGCGTAAGGAGAGCCCCCCAGGTGCCCACCAGGCTGGAAGCAGCTCCAAACCCTTGGGCAGTGGTCACCCCGGCGCCCCAGAGGAGAATGGTTTCAGCCACTACTATTCCCGCTACTCCTGTGACTTAGACACCTCCAGCAGGGACTTCTCTCTGGATCCTGGCAAGCCTGGCTTCTCCATAGACGGAGACTGGGCTGTGGGGAGGCACTATCGATTCACTAAGCAAAACGGCCACTCACACCCCATACGCAGCCACTTCTACCCAGATGCCATGCCCCAAAAATCAGACTATGGCAAACTGCCCCCGGATTACCACGCCTACCTGGAAAGTAAAGGGCGCTCAGCTGATGAGGTGGCCTCCACCGTGGGGAGCGGTGTGGGATCCAGTGGCTACTATCGGGCATCTGTGGGTGGCTCGTCCAGCCAGGACTACAGGGACACTTCTGTAGGCACGCCATCTCGTGCCTCACTACACAGTGAGCAGATTAACTACCCAGACAGTGAGTGGAGCTATGGTGGCTTACGAGACGAATACGAGAAACGGCCCAAGAGTTCATATGTGACGCAGACGAGTCCTACGCCAGCTATCAGGCAGCGATCCCGGTCAGGCTCTGGGCTGCAGGAGCCAAATGTCCCCTATGCAGCCAGCGGGGCTTTCAAAAACCCTCCACAGGCCCATCCATACAGCTCCTACACCTACCCTCGCCTCTCCGAGAGCTTTGCTAACTCACAGACCATAGCTAAGGTAACTACAACATAACCCAAAATGATGCACTCAACTAACACATCTTGATATGTGACAAAAACACAAACCAGCTATAAAAAGAGTTTTGACCCGAAAAGAATTTGTGCGTGTTTCCACTGAACTGCAGAGCTTATCCTGAGAGCTGCACAGGAAACCTGTTACAACACAACACTTAACACGACCCCGACAAGTCTGTAGAAGATTACAGAGAATATTACACAGATGTGTGCCCGCATCTAGTCCCAGCTCCCATCCACCTGCAACATCTTTCCAATATTGATTCCTTCACCCCTCTCTCTCTCTCTCTCTCCGTGTTTCTGGTTCTCTCCAGTTCTCTCGTTTTACATTTCTTTTTTGGCCCTGAGTGCCAGACAGACTGTGTCAGCTACTAATCTACTTTTCTCCAGAGGCGGCAGTCACTGCCACATGCAGGACTAGCCCCTTTCAGTGTCCACTGTCTCAGATCACTTAATACTCATGCTGACCATCGACCAGGAAGCTCCCAGAGCGAGAGAAGGACAAAGGAATGTAATGACTAAAGATAGAAGAGAGACGCATTGACATGGCAAAAAGAAAAGAAAATGAAATGATCAAAATCAGGGAGAACTCAAGTATGTATAACTAAACCAGAGTAGAAAGAAAACTAATGTTCAATGGATATTTTTTTGTTTGCCTGTCGTCACAAAATGAAGAAAATTGCAGATAGATAATTTGACACTGCCATAAGTTTTAAACAGATCTACAGGTCTGCATTGTATATGCTCCTAAACAAAGATTTTCACTCAAATATAAGCAAGCGTACATTAGCATGTCAAAGTTGTAGTCAGCAGACAACTGGGAGTGTATGATGCAGCCTGTGATGTTCATGCGTCTGTGGCTGTGCAGTGTAACCATATGTTTCCATCTAAGGTTATCATTCTTTCATTCGGGCATTATTATACAGACCAGGCTTTGCAGCTGTAGAACAAATAACAACACTTTAGGTTTGTAAAAGATATTAGCAGGGAGCAAATCTGTTTCCAGTCATTGCAGCAGCAGGGGATGGTCACCTCTCATTCTCTCTCGCTTCCAGAGCCCAATTAGGTCCATTACACAGGAGTGTGTACTGCTCTTCAATATCCCTCCTTCACACACAGCCAGTCCAGTAGCTGAGAGGCAAACTGGGTTTGCTGATGTAGATCCCAGGGTGCCTTGATGAAAAACCATTTAACCTGCATGCTTCAGTAAATAGCCACTCTGAAAAAAAAGAATGCAAGTGCAGCAGGATTGAACTCGATGCAGTAAAAGGTCATTTTTCCTTATATATTGTTTATTACTACCATTTCATGTGACGTTTTGCTCGAGGAGGCACGTTTACTTATTATTTCTTTGAAAAGGTACAATATTTGTAGGCGTTGTAAATATTTAACTTAACTTAACAGGATGTAATCTCATCCACAGCTTGTGTTAGTAAACCAAAAAGAAAAAAAATACTAAAAGGGAAAAAAACCCTAAATGTGACTATGTTTGGTGTATTTTAATGATTCATTCGAGCTCCTGTTTGCTGAGGTAAAGGCTGTGAAATGTAGTGTCAGGAGCCCTTTCAGCAGTAGTAAGGTAAAAAAACACAAGGAGTCATATGGCAGCTTAAGAATCACTATTCTTCTCGGCTCATGGAGCTTGTAACAAACACACCCTCTCTATCCGCTCTCATTCTCTGCCTTTTCTTCCCTTTCCCTGATTCAGCCTGCTCACACCACTGGAGTAAATCCTTTTCCCCAGCTGTTGGTGGGAGCTGGTGGGGATGTAACAGTAGCACATAGACTTGGCCACACAAAGACACACACATACACAAAGATACAAGCACACTCCCCCTCCCTCTCTCTCTTTTTCTTGCTCTCTGTTTCGTGGTGAGTACGAGCTCAGTGCCGCAGCTCTCAGTGACAAATTGATGTTGCGGCACTTTCCCTTTCTGCAGCCTTAGCATAAAACTGGCCGAACGATGTTCCACCGCAGAATTCAATTTCACAGTTGAGTTAGGTTGTTGATTACCCTGCCAAACTCAGATTAATGCACGTTTAACCAACATGGATCAGGAGACCCTTGGCTGACAGCCAGCCGGTGGTGCCGGCCAATGATAGTGGGGCACGAGGCTGGGCCGTCCCAGCGGCTAGCCCCCACCTCCCACCCCAGTCTCCCTATGCGCACACACTCACACACAGACACACACACCTGCCTTGAGTGATTGATTAAAACAGTTCGCACCATGTAATTATACACAATTCCAACACATCAGGGCTCCTCCCCCTGCCCTGTCTAAAAATGTATGAGTGTGTGTGTGTGAGTGTGAGTGTGAAACAGGGCACAATAGAGAACAAAAATAAAAGGGAAGATAAAGAGAGGGAGTTTTCTCTTATCCACTTGTCTCTCGAGGCTTTATGATTAACATGCTGGTTGAAAAGCTTTTTTGTCAGAAGCTGCAAAGGTAATTTACTTTAATCTTGGGATGGTGGAGTCTGCTTGATTTACTGCTGCCAGCACGACCATCCTGGACTTCAGATATTTTGGCATTTCACTGTCACTTTTCTCTTTACGTTTGATAAATACACTGAAACAAAATAACATACTTTGTTTATATGCACCCACAAGTCATGGACAAGACTTGAGACAAGCAAATTAGCTTTTCCCATTAATTAGCTATGGCCAGTTTGACACAGTAGGACAAGTTCTACTTTTAAACACTGACATTATGTGATGCTGACTATAAAACCATTGAGTAATGAAATCATTATTAGCATGGTCATTTGTGGTTTGAGATTCTCCTCACTGCTATGCCTGTAATGCGTCAGATCATAAAAGCTGAGTCATACAACTGAGCTTTTAATAGGTCTTACTACACTAAGCACTACATTCTGTGTGTGTGTGTGTGTGTTGGTATCATTGCATTTGCTCCAACACAGCTTTAAATGAGACCAGTTTGTATCTGGGATCTTAAGGAAGAAGTGTGTCCCAGATCTGGATTCTCCCTGGATTCCTGTTTGATGAATGGTAAAGTTTAGGAGCATTGTAGGATACTAATGATAAAGTATGGCCCCTGTCCTGTGCACCATATAATATCCATTAAGTGTGTCAAGGGCCAATGTACCTGCACATGTATCCGCGAGTAGAGCAGAGCTGGCATTTTATTCTGGACAGTGTGTGTGTGTGTGTGTGTGTGGTCATGCTTGCACATTGCTAAATCCAGCATAGTCAGTGTGTTCTGACTACGCTGGATGTGTGTGTGTGTGTGTGTGTGTGTGATTAGAAAACACATTGTTTGGCCATTATACAAAAAGTAACATGCTGCCTATCAGAGAATTACAATCAAATGTCTATTAGTGTACTTTTTTCATTATTTAATTTTGGTCAGTCATCAGTGACATAACCTTTGTATGTCACTGTATTGTCTCCTACAGGGGGACTATGAGCGTCCATCACGTGATGGCAGTCCCCAGGTGACGGGTGGTGACACCTACCCCCGAGGGCCTCTTAAGCTACCTCAGAGCCACACCAAGCCCCCTGGCTACCCTCCAGCACACTTGCCGTACCCACCTGTCTTTCACCATTATAAGCCCTCCCCCTACCATCATCCTCCCTCCCAGCCGAGCCCACCATACACCCCTCAGGTACAGTATGGATTGATAAACAACAGCTCAAAGCTCCTCTTGGTTTCTTAAGTACCATTGCTGTAGGAAATGGTTATCTAAAAATCTCTGCTTAAAATATTCTTCTCAATTTGTGCGTATATGTTTGTGCATTTTCATCCAGGGGGCCTACTCGCAGCCTTCATCACCTTACATCCCCCCCGGGGCCTATCCTCCTCCCTCCTGGGGGTCGAGCTCCGACACTCAACCCTCCAGAGTCTCCCACGAGCAGTTCAGAGCTGCGCTTCAACTAGTGGTCAACCCAGGTAAGAAATGAGCAATGAAATCAAGGTAATACAGATTTTCGATGGATCAAATTTCTGATGTTACGTCAAATTTGATCCATTTGCTATAGGGGACCCTCGGGAATACCTGGACAGCTTTATCAAGATTGGCGAGGGCTCCACGGGTATCGTGTGCATCGCCAGTGAGAAACACAGTGGCAAGCAGGTGGCTGTGAAGAAGATGGACCTTAGGAAACAGCAGAGGAGAGAGCTGCTCTTTAATGAGGTGTGAACGACTGACAGAATAACTGCACTTGTCTCACACTGCACACTTGTCTCATGAATACTCACACCTCGAGCACCACAACCACCACATATAATGTTGCTGGGTGTGTGGCTACTGCTGCTGCGTGTCAGTACTGGCTGTTTATTTCTCAAACAGCATAATGACTTATTTTAAAGACAATTATGTGAAAAGAATTCTCGCCATCCCCCAGAACTAGAGAAGTTTCCCTCTCTCTTACTGGCATATATTCATGGCTATCAAGCCACTAACACAATTTACATCCCTAATAGTATTTGTTTACTAAAAATGAATTAGTGTTCATGCTGGGAACCTGAAGCAACAAATTAATTCATGGCTGTTTCTATAAATGGTATGTAGGCTAACTCTTGAAAAAAAAGAGCTCCATATTATTTGCACTTGCACTGAAATAATCATATTGAAACATGAAACATGAAGCTCTCTTGTTTTTCAGAAAAATGCTTGCATGCATAGAAGCATGTGTGTGCGGCGAGCACAGATTTGAGGCTGTGGGTGTTCAGCTAGAAACGGATTTGCTTTATGTAATCTTATTAACTGCTGAATGTAATCCTTTTATTGCAATGCCTTCCATTTAGTTGTATTAATAAAGATTTAAAATTAAATACATTTAAGATATATTTCAGGTAGAATAGTAATATACAGTATGTGTGCGTGTGGGTGTGTAAATGCGCATCGTGTACACATACATTACGTTTGTGATAGCTTCATAACCATTTCCAATAAAAACATAATTTAAATATATAATTTGGAAGAAAATACAGAGTAAATACATATATTAAAATCTATTTCCACTGCTCTCTCTCTGCTTTAGGTGGTGATTATGAGGGATTACCATCATGAGAATGTAGTGGACATGTACAATAGCTACCTGGTGGGGGACGAGCTGTGGGTTGTCATGGAGTTCTTGGAGGGTGGCGCACTCACTGACATTGTGACTCACACCAGGTAGGTAACCTTAACATCCGGTGTAAGACGCTGGGGTCTAAAATACCACGAATTGTCCTGCAATGGATGAGATAACAATCATTATGTAACAATCACCAGAGTTACAAAGTAAAACCAAGTAGACCACCACTTTAAGTGACATTTGTTGAAACTGCTATTAACTCTGTTTATTAAATATGAACCTCAAGTCTGGTTTTTTGGTTTGGTACTTTTGGACAGAGCCAGGCTTTACTTTCAGTCATTATTCTCAGCTTGGCCAATAGACTGACTGTTGCTTCATTTTTAAACAGAAATAAGGGTTGTCTCTCACATCTAGATCTAGCCAACAATAAGATTTACAAAAAATTAAAAACCCACCCTTTAAAACCTTACATTTTGACTTCATAAAGGTTTCAGCTGATAATTAGCGAGCCAGGAAGAGTTGTTGGTCATCTGATAGATAGATGATAGACGACCAGGAGAAGGCACCAGATGGGTTGTCATCTCGTCTTGGCTCTAGTAGTTTTCGAATTATTGTTCTCCAACTTTTCCTAATTGATTTTCTTTTGTTAAGTCTTGTGTGTAGCTGCCACCTCGTTGTTTTAAGTTTACTTTGTGTCTGGTGTTTAATTATAGTCATTTGTGTGGCGTGTCATCATTAGCACTGTGCGGTGTCGGGTGCTAATAACACGCTTTGGTGAAGCTTTGAACAGTCTTTTATACAGATGTTTGTCTCTTTGTCTCTTCTGCTCTGTGTGTGTGTGTGTGTGCGTGTGTAATCATGGGAATCTCATTTAACATGATATTATTGACATGTTTGTCTTTAAATCAGTTTTTACCCATCAACTTCATCTCTCACTTACAGTCACTTCACAAATCATCCCCTCCATGTAATTACTGGGCATTATACTATATAGCTGCAGTCATAATAGAAGGAATACAGCAGTGGGTAGTTTCCCTGGTAATTTCAGCCATATTTGACCAGGTGAAAGCTGCGTTCTATTTCTGTTCAGCCTTTTGTTGTGGAAATAACTGCTGCCCGCCTCGGTGCTAAGCAAGCTTCATCAGCTCGCTGTTTTGTTGGCAACAAGCACGAACAGTGAGAATCGTGAACACACACACGAGCGCGCGCAAGTCAGCGGTCGCAGAATGGCCGTCCCTGCTTCGGAACCATTACCATCACGTTCAAATTTCACTTATAGGAGTATATATAGAGTTGATTCATGAGCTGCACTTCTACGGGATTTTATCCAATGTCAGCGCAAAAGCATTTATGTTCGTGCTTACTTTTGTGTGTGTGTCTGTGATTGAGTGCCTGCATGTTTCTATGTGCACAGGTGTGTGTCTATAATTCTTGAAAAGCTGTATAGGCTCATTAAATTGTTTTTTTTTTTACTTTGCAAAACAATTTTCTATTCCAGCGAGTCTGCTTCTACTTTGATTGTCTCTGTTAATTTCCGTGTATGTGTGTGTGAGAGGGGTGGGAGTATGAGGTGAATTGTTTTTGCATATACGGCTCCATCCCATTCACATTGAGTTAGCCAGTTGTTTCCATTAGCAGAAGGCTCATCTCCCTTGATTGTAAATGCATACATGTGTGACAGTAAAATCTGCTGCAGTCTGCAGTGCTATGAGTGAGTATCTATATACTGTATCTGTATGTATGTAGCCATGGGTGTTGGTTCACATAATGTATCCAAGTGACTACTCCCATAGTAGGATTTTTAAGAAAAAGGTCAAAATGAGCATTATACATGTGTTTGTTTGATCTATGCTTGCAAATGAGATTAAATGATTTCTGCAAACACACTGTAGGTGATGGCGGCTCAGAGTGCGCACGCACGCGCACACACACACACACACACACACACACACACAGGCCAGCTGGGTGTAGATGTTAATGTTCAGCGGCGCTGTGAGTTTCTGTATGAGCTCAGTCAGACACACTGCATCACCCTGTCTCTCCATATGGGACCCTCCTGCCTACTGTGCACATCACAGCTACAGCTGCTGCAGGCTGCGGGGGATATTTTCAAGCCGGATTTCTGCTCCATATCAGTTGTGTTGGGTGTAATCTCTTCAGGATGAGAGCAGTCTGCAAGTCCACAATCAGACTTGCCTGTCTCGTAGTATAAAACAGATCTTTCCACCACCAGAATAATTGATGGTATTATTTTCAATACAAAAATATCCCTCAATGGCTGTATTGTTTCTTTGATATTTAGATACAATAATTAAATTTAGGACATTGCATTAAAAAAACTAAAAAAATCAAATGTAATTTGTTAAATGCAACAAATTAAAAGATGTGACTTGAGTAAAGGTTTATCATGTTTTTATTAGTTTGTTTTCTGTTAACTACACCAAGAGTGAGAAAATAAATAAAAAAATAATCCTTTTTGCTGGTTTTGGTCCTACAGTACCTGAAGTTTATCGCTGACCCATATGTGTGCGTGTTTGTGTGTGTGTCTCCTCACAGGATGAATGAGGAGCAGATTGCTACAGTGTGTTTGTCAGTGCTGAGAGCTCTGTCCTACCTGCACACACAGGGCGTCATCCACCGCGACATCAAGAGCGACTCCATTCTCCTGACCAGCGATGGCAGGGTAAGTCCATAAGATAAATGTGTCTGCAGTCAGATATATTAGTTTGGGATGTTATTACACCAGAGGATCCCTATTTAAACATCTAAATCATACTCTACATATTAGTAACCAGTGCTACCACCCTTTTTCCCGTCATTGGTGATTTCAGCATCCACAAGCTCTCACACACACTGACCTTCTCCACAGCTGTCACTCCACACTACTTGTCAACACCCAGTGCCAGAAACTCATCATCATCAATTACCACTCGTGCCCCAGTAATTAAATCCTGCCTAATGCCTCCGAACGCTGATGAGACATGATTAATTGAAGGATAATTAACCACTATTACAGGGATTAGTGTCTTCTATGAAAGCACTTCATCTCAATGGGTCAGGGCACTTCTTGACTTCGGACACAGAGGTTCTGAACTGGTACAGTCTCTGCCATATGTCAAGATACCTTCATGAAAGAGACTGGAAATTGAAGGCAGCACCACATGTGTGTGTTTGCAGATCAAGCTCTCAGACTTTGGCTTTTGTGCTCAAGTTTCCAAAGAGGTACCCAAGAGGAAGTCCCTCGTGGGCACGCCATACTGGATGGCACCAGAAGTCATCTCGAGATTACCTTATGGGACTGAGGTGAGGACCACACACTGAGGAACAGTGCTCTATGTCAAATTAGACTGACGCCACAGAGACATGCAGACTAAATACCTTCAAATGACCATTCACAGTACTCATTAGAGTAACCGTTCTGGTGTGTGTCCAGGTGGATATCTGGTCTTTAGGCATCATGGTGATCGAGATGGTGGACGGAGAGCCCCCTTACTTTAATGAGCCCCCTCTGCAGGCCATGAGGAGAATACGAGACAACCTGCCTCCACGGCTAAAAGAATCACACAAGGTAAATCTGTCAGTAAATCCAATAATCAAGACTTTCCTTCAATGTATTTTTGCCATAGACCCATCATAATAATGGAATAATGGTTTATTTTATTACCTGCAGGTGTCCTCTGTGTTGCGATCATTCCTGGACATGATGCTTGTGAGGGAGCCCTCTCAGAGGGCCACAGCCCAGGAACTCCTCCAGCATCCCTTCCTCAAGCTGTCGGGACCTCCCTCCTGCATTGTCCCCCTTATGAGACACTACCGCCACCGCTGACCTGTTGGCTCAGATCCACCCTTTAGAACACTAAAAACACATACACCGCCTACTATACTCACACTACCTGGGTGGCACTGCTCTCACCCAGCCAAAACACTCCACAGCTTGGTGGTGCACCACTAACACTCACACCTGTAACCGTGACGTAGATTAGCTTGAAGAAAATGTTAGAAATACGTTTTAAAAAACAGAAAAGGAGAAAAAAACACTGTCTACTATTTGGAAAATCTGAACTGCAGTAGAAGAGTGTACTGTGCAAGTGGAACTCACTAGACATCCAGTAGAAACATGTGGGCCGGCTCGCCCTACTGCAGTCTTACCGCTTCGCAGACTGTGACTGACCTGCTCCTTGTAGAGTTGTAGTAGCCATCAGCAAGAGCCTCAGAGGGCTGAGTGAGGTGGAGGGACCCCGGGGACGAGTACTCTACTCCAGTCCAGAGCAGCAGAGGGCAGAACAATCAGCTGCGTTCAGAGAGTGAGGGGTTTGACGGGTACAGACTGTCTGCATCGTCAGTCCATCTGAAGGACAGGCTGCCGATAAGCTGGTCAGACGGAGACAGGCTCTCTCTCTCTTCTCACACACTAACAGTGAAAATGTATTTTAGAGAAACTTGTAAGTTTTTCTGTACAGTTTTGATAATTTGCAGTATTTTATTGTGTCGTAATCATTGTGATATGAGCAGTATTAAACAGAGTTTCTGCAGAGATCTTTCCTACTGTTTATAATCCAGTTTTTGCCTAAAGATATAAAATATCTCAAATAAACCCACGTACACCTAACTGTTACTAAGAAATATTAAATATATTTATTATCTTAAATTTGCAGACAGAACTTCCATTAAATGTTGGAAAAAGGGCAATGTCAGAATTTTGTATGATGTTTTAAAGTATTTATTTATTTATTGGAATTGAAGGTTTATTTGTTTTGGTAGTGTGGCCTTTTTGTTAATGTTTTTGTTTTTGTCGGGTTTTGATTTACGTATCTGAAAGCGACAGACAGTTTTATCAGTTGTTATATCATCCAAGCAATACCCCAAACCTATTTATGAAACCATGACCTGTAACCTGTAATTACATCATGCATTTAAATGTAGCACAGATTGAGTGGATTAATCAAAAAAAAAAAAAAAACACTCTACGCAGACTTGTTTTCTTTATATTAGGAGTCTCATCCTCTTTCTATAAATGCTAAGAGGCACCTATTCAAGATGACTGCATACAGCACAGGATTAAGGATGCTGACAAAAGGTTTTCTACTCACATTGTCACTGTCATCATCTCACTGCTCATTCCGCCTCAGTCAGAGACACACTCGCTATCACTGGAGCTGGAGGACCAGTGTGATCCTCCTCCCTGCATTCCCTGCATCATTTTTACTCATCATTCACTGTGATATGTAAATATGATTGTGTACGTGTGCGTGCGTGTCAGTGCGTTTGTATTCATGTGAGTGTGTCGGTGTATGTTAAAGAGCAAAAGAGGTAAAGCTGTACAACATCTGAAAGCATGTGTGTGTGTGTGCGTGTGAGCTTCTACATCCTTGACAATGTGTCAGGACCTGAATGAGTAACACTTATCTGTGGTGGCTTGTAGAGTGATATTGCATGTTTGTTATCAGTGAAGCTGGTTTCAATTAAAAAACACCCATAAAAAACATTGAGATCTGTTGCATGGATTCTTCCGTCATTACCCTCCACAGTCTCCTCTTCTTCCTCTTCTCTCTCATATCAAGCAGGGATAGTGCACGACCCGATCGTTCAAAAAAACTCCTTGCTGTGAGCCATCAGCAGTTCATTTGCTCTTTGTTGTTTTTGGCCCTCCATATTCTCTAAATTCAACAGTTCTCATTTCCAAACTATTTCACCCTAACGTCACCTCTGAACACAGAAGCAGAAAGACACATCCATGGATTGTTGTAGCCATAATATATGAGGTTATTTGTCTGTCTCTCCTTTAAGCCATTTCCCTCTGAAACACAATAATGGGATATTGATCTAGCTCAGACAAAGAATGGAGCTTCTTTCTCTGAGAGACATACCTCTGCCAACAGCCCAGTAAATAAAAGCACGAGTACTGTGGCATCTCAGACTGCAGAGGATCAATGAGGATCATCCAGACAACTGTAGAGCAACTTAGTTACTATTCAGGTTAATAAATATAATCACATCCACATAGTCACCTGATTTTAACTTGTTAACACACAGGGACTCAGCATCATTATAGCTGTGGAGATAAATCAAAAATCTGACATGGGTGTTGGCTGTCTCTCTTTGCCCAGTGATTTATTGTCTTGGGCCTTTTAAAAGCTTTTCTATTAATTTGCACATTGTACAGTTAGATGTAAATTATCCATGACAGGCTATTAAAGGCTATACTGTGGTCAGTATATTTAAATACATTAATATTACTGCCTCAGGGCAAACGATTTGAATAAAATGAAGGAAAACGAGTATTTATTCCACTAATATAAACACTAATATGATCAATGACATGTGAAAAACTGGTATTTACATTTTACAGATATTTCCGGGTCAGACATTTGTCATACTCCTGAGGAAATCAGACACAATAAAATCCTGGCCGTTTGTTTACCTGTAGGCTCTGGGTACTGCCGGGTTCTGCCGCGGTGCATGCTGGTCCTCAACCCGAGGCCCGGAAGCACACAGGCGGAACCATAGACATGGGCGGAACCGCCGTGACGCGTCTTTGTTTCTGCTGTTATGGATATTAATTTTTACTTTTTGGCATGAAGCAGTAAAACTTACTCGTATGCATGTTTTAATTTTTACCGTTAATTATTATTTATGGATTATTTATTTTTGCGTGATTGACGTGTCGGGATACCTGCGTATAACGTTGCTGGTCGGAGGAAATGGCCGCCGGAATTTTATTATGAAAATTCCAAGGAACTTTTTGTCATTAATGAAGAAGGAAAATTTGAACAGACTGACCGCTGCTGCTGCTGTGTGTGTGTGTATGTGTGTGTGTGTGTGTGTGTGTGTGTGTGTGTGTGTGTGTGTGTGTGTGTGTGTGTGTGTGTGTGTGTGTGTGTGTGTGTGTGTGTGTGTGTGTGTCCTATTTGAAGATAGTGCGGCTTTGTGTTCATCAAGCTGTCTTGTAGTTTGAGTTTGCTATGTCGATTGCCCCTCTAGGCACTGCGGGTAATTTATTGCCATGGCAACCACAGTCACGTGGGTGTGTTGCGGGGATTTAATCTCAAGTGCGTTATTTTGTGCGGGGCTTTGTCTACGTGACAGATGGACACTCTTGTTGAGGGCAGTAAGCTTCCTACACAGTGTGTTACAGTGGGGTTTGGACATGATGCTGCAGTTGACTGATTGTTGAACTCATCTATTTCTAACTGATTCATTTTTCACAAGAATTCACACTATAATATACTGTAAACCGCTGTCAGGCTGACTTGGCTAATATGGCTCAGTATTAATATTATTAGCAGTAGTAGTAATACACTGATGAGTCAGATGAGTGGAACACCCAGGGTTTATATTAATTTACGTAATTACATTCAGTGTAATCAGGAGATATAATTGAGCGAGGCAAAATATTTTACAGCCCTTGTCAAAATAGTTGGTGATTAATTATTTTTATGTTGTCTAGTTAATTAATCAGCTTAGTGTTTTGGCTGGTTACACAATACAGTGTTGAAGACACCACCAGTGCTTATTTGTGACTGTTTACACTGACTGTGTAACAACACCTTTGGCCTGCTTTCCTGCTGTTGCATTGGAAAATGAATCTTGCTGGACCTGACTTAAAAATGGTACATTTAAAATGGTCATAAATGATATAGATAACTGTTTTGTTTCTCCATTATAATGTAATCTCATGGCACATTATTAGTGTCATGAAGTTAAACAGGCCTTTTGAGTTAACCTTTCATAAAGATCTTTTCCAGCATTGATGTGGTGTAACTGAGTGAACAACTGGTTCAAGGGGATGTGTTGGCACCATGGATGATGTATGGCATATGTGTTACTGAAATGCATAGGTGTAGCTGACAAGAATGCTCTTTTTATATTCATTTAGATTTGTTTCATTGTTTCCCATGAAGTCTCAGATTCAGATAACAAAATCAATATCCAATCCCTGCAGCGTCTCCACTCACTGGGTGCATCAGTCACCTTCTTCCCATCGCTCTGTTTAATTTGAGAGCTTGTGTCATTTGTTGTAAACCAGTCTAGCAAGGAAAGTATAATGTTTGAAAGATTGAAGCGATTGTGCTCTAGTAATGAGATGGATAATTAAAATAATTTGCCTGGGGTGTAGAGCTGATTCCAATAATTTATTTCAATGAACAGAAGAATACTGCACAGGATTGCATCAGCAGAGGTTTATGCATAGACTTTGTTTTTGAAAATATTGTACACATTATCATTTTTTTGTAATATTATAACCTCTGTACTTTCATAAACACTCATTTGACATTCTGATAAATTCTTCACTATTTAGTTTAGAATTGTTGTCAGATGTTTTTTTTCGATTTTGATATATTACATACATCAGTTTGGAGAAAAGATGTTTTGGGAGTCAAAGCAAAAACATTGCAACTCTTAATGCCACAGCACTACGCATACTACAAGACTTGTCCACTGTTAACACTATGGCTGCATTCAAACATAAAATATCAGGGAATGTTGGGGAAAAAAATGATTTAGGTTTGCAAATACAGAATGAACAATAGGTCTTGAAATATGTAGCAGCAGTTTCAGAGAAAGAGGAGAGAATAGCAAACTGTTGACAAATTACAGCAGGCTCAGGTAACATCTGATGTTAAATGACGAAAATCATGAAGTAGGTCTCAGTGAAGTCGGGGGGAAAAAGGTTAGATATCATCTCAGGTTTCAGATTTTCAGAAGTCCAACAACCACCTGTCTGAAAATAAATCAATTTAAATTTGGTAAAAGTGAAAACTAATATTTAGTATTCATTACAGTTTGTGTGTCTGTAATGCAGTCACTGACTTTATGGTATTAAGATTAGGTCAATTTGATGATGGTGGGCTGACCCTCCAACTACATTCACACTAGGCCCCAGGTTTGGCTGTTTCAAAGTTCCAGTGGGCCTACAGTGGTAGGCCACTTCCCTCTGTGGTGTTAGGCCTTGGACATGGAGGAGGCGAGTCTTTTATTGGGTTAGCTTTGGAAAGAGCTGAGGGAGTCGCCACCGTGCTGCTGTCTACATGTTCTTGTACATGGAGCGATCTCTGGGGAGCTGAGGCTGGCTTGCTGTCAGCTTCAGGTGGAAGTGGTAGATGGTGAGTATGATGACGATTAGTAGGCCCAAAATTAGGCCCAGGACGAGGGGGAGGGTCTCCTCCAGGCGCTCTCGCTGGTCGGTGATACACTTGTAAGCTGCATAATATTGGAGTACACAGTCAGCAGTCAGACACTGAAGATGACTGAAAACGTTCACACAATATCTGAAGTAGTGTGTAGGTTCTTTTGAACTGTCTTTCTGGGCTGAGTAAGGATTCTGTTTAAATTCTGGCCACAATTTAAAATATTTTTATACTGTTGAATAAAGTGCCAATAATTTCAAAAAATTATTTAAAATGTTTTAATATTTGTTCCACCTTTATAGTAATTCTTAGGCCAATTTGGTGTTGATTAAAACTTACCATGCGACACCATTTCTATAATAGATTTATTAATTTGGAGAATTTTGTTATAGTTTTTAAGTACTAGAACTGTTGTGATATTATTTTCAGACATGTCACTCAGCCCTCCTTTCGTATCCTGAATACACGAGGCCTCTTACAGACGCTTAGTTGGACATCAGTGTCGGCTGTTAGAGGGATGCATGTGCAACATTTTCCGTCCGTGTCTAATATGTGAATGGGCAATGGGGTTCGCATCTATGTGCGTGTATTCCCCAGGGTCTGATTTGCTAAATGACACAAATTTCAAAACAGATGCTTCCTCTCCCTTTCTGTTATATAACTTGAGAGTATGTAGCACACCAAAACAACTGGCTGTACAGTATGATTATGTGGTTTTAAAATTGAAGGTGTTTATCCCTGTGGACAGGAGTAATGTGTACGAGGAGGAAGGCAGTGCAACGCATCCTAGTTTACAGCAGCTCAGAGCAAATCATTCTTCCAAGGTGATTGGTTTCACAGGAGACGCAGGTTCATTGAGTGTGTCTATAAAAGCTGCACTGAGGGCATGGATATGACTGTACTCATAAAGTCCTAATGACTCTCCCTCACTTTGCGTCTCCTGTCTCGCTTGCATCCCAACCCCCTCTTTTTTCCCTCTTGTTACACTGTCTCCCTCTCTGCAGACTAAAGTACTCCTCACACTGCAGTAGTAACCCCCTGAGAGCTGTGACTGAACGTGTGTGTGTGTGTGGGTGTGTGTGGTGTCAGTGAGAGATGTAAGGCCATAGCGCTCTCATCCCAGCATTTCTTACTATCATAATGTTTTCAGGTTGTAAGTAGAAAACAATGGCAGTGTGCACTGATTGGTTGAATTGACCCTCGTAGCAGTGTTTTATTTTGTTTTCATGTAGTAGGTGGGTTGTTCTTACGTTCACTGAACATGAAGTCAGAGGTGATGTCAAAGGGCTGGATCTGAACGTCATACATGGAGACTGTGATGCCCTTCTGGTGGTCACTGGAGATAAGGGTGATGGTCTGCTGTGCCGCGCACACATAGGAGCGCCCAGCGGGGGTTACCAAGGCTGACAGGTGGTGGGTGCTGGCTGTGTGTTTCCCAGCTAGAGAGAGGAGTCATAGTGAATATATAGTGAAGGGGATGGTAATGCCATGACAATAATGATGATATTTGTGTATGTATGTGGGGGGAGGGGTCGTTTCATTTAGATTTGTGTATAAATGATATTCAATTCTGTAATTGAGAACAAATGTAGGTTTTTTTCTGTGTATAAAGTTCATGGATCCAGTGCAACTAAAAGCAACAATAAAATCACTGTTAAATGTATGGCAAATGAAAATGAAGTTCAATAAAATAATGATGGAAGTTAACAATAAAATGTCATGATTTAAAAGTATATGATTTATGAAAGAGTCTGTTAGATTTGTAACATTGGGTGGGTTTATTCATAAGTCTTTCTATTAATATTAATATATTATTGTTCATAATATTACAAGGCCATAGGTTATAAATGTGAAACCAATAATAATTTGACCTAAGCCTTAAACAGGGAGAGTCCACGTGGGCGAATAAGGTAAATCCCTGCATGAATCAGCCCTCTAACTCCAGCTCGTGCTGATGTGGGATGAATGGGAGTCAGTTGAGATTAAAGCAGGCAGGGTGGGAATGTGCTGAGTTGCTACTGTACACAGGCTCAGAGAGACTCACGGTTGTATGCGTTGATGAAATGCGATGTCTCCGAGGTGTCGTAGACGAACTGGACCTTGCTAATCTTCCACACCTCAGTGCCCTTGTCACGGAGCTCCTGCAACACACACACACACACGCACACACACGCACACACACACACACACACACAATCGTCAATCTGGGCTTTTCCTCAGTGGGGAGAGAGAAAGATGATCCACATATAATGTTAAATGTAATATTATCATGAACAAACGCAAATCCATTTAATTCAAAACAAACCGACTTGCTTCCTTATATCAAACCCTTCAGCTAAAATAATACAAATCAAAGCGACAGAGTCTTTTCTCTCCCACCTCTGTGAAGTAGATGCGCAGAGTGTACGCGTTGTTCTTCCAGCTTATGTGGATCTCGGACTCGCTGCTCCCGCATTTCCCCTCGATCTCTGCCCCGCGGGGCAGCGTGAACGACGCCTGCTCGGTGATCAGCTGCACGGAGACACAACAAGCATGTGGAAACGCTGTTTGCGCACTTCAGTGGTGGTGGGATGAGTTTTCAGCAATTTAACACGCAATTTACACACAAACCTAAACACAACCAAATGAAAAATAAAGTCATTTAAATGGTGCGCTTTTGCAAACACAAATGAAATATTTGAAATTACTGCGACGTTAATCAAGTTTGATGGGATTTAATGCGTCGTCAGCATTTTACTCACGACTGCACGCGAAGAAATCCGTTTCCAAAAAAAACCCCCAAGTCTAACGTCATCACATTAGTCATCAAATTGATCTTATTAATGATCTGACATTAAATGACAAAATAATATACAAACGTAACACCTTAAAAGAAACCCAGCTTTGCAGCATCTGTTACGCACACAACCCTTTACACGACTGGCTCACATTCAGCGTTTATTATGATTTGTTGTATTATTCCAACTCTTTTTCAATGCGCGGCGGGATTGCTTACGTCGATCCCGTTGAGGGCGAGCACGTCATATGGCACCAGAAATTTCACGGCGAACTCCACCATCAGGCATGTCGTGCCGTTCTCCCGCACCGCGAAGATGGCTTTGTCCGGGTTGGTGGAGAGACCAGACAGGTTCTCCCCCTCCTGCTCCGCCAGCACCACGGACAGCACCAGCGCACCTGGTCATCATCAGATAGAAGAGAATACAATGAAGAGTTGGAGGAGGGGGCGAACATGTCAAGCACACAAAACCTGCAGAGCCAGCAGAAACAGGGCGACTCATTGTCTGGCTGAAGGTCTACCACATCTTCACATCACCGGCACCTCTTTTTTCCCTCACGGCAAAGTCGGAATCAGGTGAGAACAGAGTGCAGAGTGGAGTCTGCAGTGTCAGGGGAGAGAGACAGCACAGCACAGCACAGCACAGCACAGCACAGCACAGCACAGCAGCACGCTGCTGCTGCTGCAGCCGAAACAGCGTCAGAAAGTGACGAGCTGCAACTCTCAGCCTGTTTCAGCCACTTTGACATTTTTGTGTATGAAGGAAATGTCAGGTGAAACGTGCCAACTCATAACTACGCACACACCCACTCACACATACAGAGACACACACTGCAGTGAGGAGTCACGACACACGCGCGCGCACGCACGCGCACGCATACGCACGCACACGCACACACACACACACACACACACACACACACACAGGTCTCTCTCTTTCTCTTACCAAACACACTGAGCAGCAGAAGTCTGGCGCTCTCCGTGGTGCTGAAACCGACTCGTCCCATTTCTGTCCGCTTCCCCGGCGCTGAAACAGGGTCCGACTGACAGGGCAGCTGGAGCTGAGCCCACGGAACGAGAGGAGAGAAAGGGGAAAAGAGGCGGAAGGGGAGGCGGGAGAGAGAGAAACTGAGTGAGCGAGCGAGAGGGGGGGGGCGGATGCCTCCACTCAGCGCCCAGAAGTCACGCTCAGATCATCGCGAATGCAGCAAAAACGACTCCAGGCTGGACGTGAGACCCAGCTGAGGAAGCAGCCGGCACCGAGGAGCTGTGGCTGTCTGAGCCGACCTCCCTCTGCCAGGCTGACAGGTCTTCACTCAGTGACCGCTGCGTGCCTGAGCCGCCTGGAACCAACGCCAGGGAACCGGGTCCGTCTTGAAAGAACCGGTCTGAATCAGTCTGGAGTGAGGAAGGTGTCGACACGCAGAGTCAGTCAGTCCTGCGGTGGTGGAGTGGCCATCTCTGTGGAGGCAGCTGCAGGATGGGCTGAGATGATGCATGTCTGGAGGGGAACGCCGACAACACCCCCCCCCCCCCCCCCCCCCCCCCCCCCCCCACACACACACACACCCCTCCTCCCCCCAAACTCTCCCACTTCTTCCTGCAGCTCAGACTCAGAGCTGAACACAACCCCTCCTCTCTCATGTGGATTTAAATGATTACTGTCATTTCATTTCATTGATGAAACAAACACGCGGGCACGGACACAGCGACCCCCCCTTAAAACTGTAAAAACTGTACACAATAATGATGACTGCCTTCATCTCTCTCTCTCTGTCTCTCTCTCTCTCTCACACACACACACTCTCTCTCTCTCTCTCTCTCACTCACACACACACTAAATCTGCGCCGCCACAAAGTAACTGTTATGTGTAATGTTATGTGACTGCACATCAACCCCCACCTATATTTCTAGAGGAGAAGCAAATGCTGCTCAGCTTCACAGATGCAGCCGCCTACACTGAAACTAACAGTCAGTTGGCTCTGCAGCTGCAGTATGGAGCTGACTGCTTGTTAGGTTGTTGAGTGGTAGTTTAAGTCAGTTTGACTTTGTCCTGTCGTTGACAACATCGCGGTGAAGTCAGGAAAAGCGCGGATCTCAGCAGTCCCAGTGAATGCGTCCAGACACCGTTACGCGCGGCGCACAGCGTCTCTTTAGGGGGTTGGCCCTCGGTAATGAAAGTCAAACTCGCACTTGACGGAGCTGATGCTGTCGATGCTGGGTTTGCTGCCAACCTGAGGATGTTTAGTGACTTGGGGGAAAGTTTCTGAGCGCGGAAACCGCGGGGAAGACAACACCCGATCCGCCGCCAACTCCCTCCCGTCCTTTTTGAATTCCGGGGAGGTGAAGCGGCGGAGCAGCTTGTGTCCCAACACGGAGAGAGTGGTGGGTGAAGTGGCCGCGGCCGGTGTGGCAGTGAGGTGAAGAGGTTCGGCTTCGCGCCTCCTCACGGTTCTGGATTTACGCAGAGGCACCAGTGCGCGCTCCGGGGGCGCGGGGCTGAGGAGACTGGTCGGCAGGCTGCATCTCTTCTGATAGTAGCTGTCGTCAAACCTGCGCTCACCAAAGTCTGATAGTTTGGATTTTTCTGTTCCGGGGTCACTCTCCGGTTTGTTGGCAAGAATGGGCGTCAGTAAGATCCCGAGGGCGGATGGCGCACTGGCTTTGGACATGTTCCTGTTGGGTCGAGGTGAAAAGAACATAGATGTTTGAGCCTCGGAGCTGTGGCCGAGAGGCGGGAGGTGGTCGTCAGGGGGGGTCAGCCTGCTGTAGGCTTTGGGCTGCTGGGAGCTGCTGGGAGGGTCGTCGGGAGTCCGCGGAGGGGGTTTAGGGGTCAGGGCAGCGGAGAAATCAGCCTCCTGTGTAGGTGAAGATGAGCCATCACCTTCTCTCTCAAACTCCTGGATGGAGTCCATCGATGGCAGTCTCCTCCTCCAGATCCACGGCTTTGGCTGCCATGTGCCGCTGTGAACCAGCAGGCAGTCTGCATGACTGCATGTTTGGGGGGCTTCGAGTTTGTCCACTAGATGTTCACATTTCTTCTCCAGCTTGTCGTTGGCATCAGCGCAGCTGAAAGCTGCAGGTCTCGGCGGGACGGTTCCCTGTGCGCCGCCCTCAGCAGACTCCCGACTCTTCCTGCAGTTGGAAGTGAGCGCAAAGATGCACTCTGTGTGGCCCAGGAACTTGGCCACCTCCACGGCAGAGTTGCCAACTTTATTCTGCCTGTCGATCTGAAGACCCAGCCTCTTGAAGGCTTTCACCAGAAACTCCACCACAGGGTAGTGACCCGCCACTGCGGCGTACATCAGGGCCGTGTTCCCCCAGGAGTCCACAATCTCTGGGTCTGCGTTGTTGCGGACCAGCATCTTCACAGCATCCAGGTCGCCTTTCTCACAGGCGTAAGTGAGCGCCGTGCGCCCGGTGCCGTCCCGCCCGTTCACACTGGCCCCTCGCTGCAGCAGCAGCTGCACAAACTTACAGCGGCTCTGGCTGTCAGGCAGCAGCACAGACAGGATGAGAGGCGTCTGAGCGCCCTCTGTTCTGCAGTCCACTATTTCCCCATCCAGCGCGTCCAGAACAAACTTTGCCAGATGGACTTTGTCCTGGGACATGGCCTCCAGCAGGATCTTGGTGCCCGTCTGCCCGTGACACTTACCGGGAGGCTTGAGCATGATTCTGGGATGGCTCACACTAACGCCACTGACGTCATCTGGCTGTAGTTTGGAACAGGTTTGGAAATCTCTCCTTCCCAAACGAGTACTGGCAAACTAACCTCATTACCCCTGGTTATATAGTGAGGGGGGACGCTGCTCTGTTGCCAGGCAACACAAACATCATTAGGGCGCTTTGTGCGTCTTTCAAATGGAAATCCTTCTCTTCTAAAACACAATAAAGCGCCTCAGCGCCGCAGCCGCCTGCGCCCATGAGTGGATCTGAAGCCACCCCGCACTTGTTGAATGTGATTAGTCAGCAGCGGCCATTGTTTGGTCAATTAGTAGTCCTGCGTGGGCGGCGTGTGCGCGCGCGACGCGCACTTTCGCCATGGACAATACATTTGTCCAAAGTGACTCAACAGTTTAAACACAACGATCAGATGGAGACTGGAGGGAACACAACCTGCACTGCTGAAATCAGAACACACGTTTAACGAAACAAAGATTGTCTTTGTTTCAGCAAGGAAAACAGTGTCGTGTTTGGTTTAACACAACACAAGTATTCCTTCCTGCTCCAAATAACGTTTTTCAAATAACAGTGTCGTTTCTTTACGTGTAATTAAAATGCCCATCTCACTGTGTCTGCTGAAAGAAATAAATGTATGTCAAACGCTCCATGATGTTCAGAGGAAAAAAACAACAACAGTTACCCACAGCAAGAACACGAATGAGCCACATAGTTCTGTCCCATTTTACACCTGGATTTATTGGAACACATACTATAAAACAGTATTAAAGGAGCTGGATAACAACAGTATTTTCATTGCTATAAGTTCAACAATACAATATAAATACAAAAACGCACACAGACTGGTTTGTTGAGAAGCTACAGTTGAAATAGAAAACACAGAGGAGATACAGTAGAATCTGAGGAACTCAAAATCAAAGTAATCTGCTTTTTTGACAAACTGGAGAGCCAAAGGTTACATGTAATCACACAACGGAAAACATTTAACTAGTGCAAAAAAGCCTCTAAAAACATAATCTTAAACTACACATTATATTTAATATATAATATATATTTATTTATGTATATCTCCATATAAATAACCCCTTAATTTGGCATTTTTATCATTCATAAAATAATTTAAACATCCACACAGACACTGAGTGGCACATTTGAAAGCAATGAAATTAAACTGTAAAAGCACTTTTTACTCATTTATATCTGCACTAGATATGTGGTGAGAGTTTTATACCGTTGTGTGGTGCAGTAAGGGCAGACTGGAACACAAAAAACCAACAAGAAAACCCAGTGGTGGAAAAATGTCTTTCCCCATTCCCCAACAGACCCACTCGATCCCCGAGCCCTTCAATGACAGAACACAACAGGTCAAAAAGAAAATGAAACTACGTACATTCCAGTATATACAAGAACACCCCGTCTACCCTTTAAGTGAATTACAGCAGAATAAAACAGCAGGAAAACAAACTCTTTAAAAAGGCCAAAATACCTCAAGGTGCTTTTATCACCATGTTTAAATTGGATGTTGTAGCAATATAATGACTTTTTGTCATTGACATCATTTCTTTCCCCCTGCACTGGCGTCCAGCAGTATCATCTTGACTAGTAACAGAACACATTTTCTTTAAACCCTCTGTAGTCTCACAAACTCCTCATTTTAAAGGGAACCATGCTGGGACACAGGGGAAACAGGGCTTGTCTGAAATCCCCTGTGTGGATTGTGTGGCAGCCAGATCACAGGCTTTGTTACAGATCCTTTCTAATTGTTCTGTCTGATCTCCCCTGACTGAAGTAGAGCAGGGACACGGTGATGATTACAAGCAGAGGTTTCCAAAGTGCAGTCAGAAGCTACTGAGAGAGCACTTGACTTTCACAATGTCTAAATGGGCAGGAAACTGACAGGGCGTTGCCTGCTATTGGCCACATTTCTTATCTGATGGTGAAATGCCAGGAAATGAATATAAGGAATTACAGTAGAATTCATTTACTGCAAAGTGTTTCCAGTGTAGTACAGCTTTGGCTTGACTTTCAGAATTCAAGTGCAAAACCCCTTATTGCAAAGAATCATCCTTATCTAAGTTCATCTTAAATTCAAAGTTAATTTTGACAGTACAGCAGTGTTTCTTAAATCCTCATATTTTGACTTTGGTCTTATCACGACTGTCTTTTATCTTTTGGCACACAAAGCAACAACATCTGGTTGCTTGTACCATTATTTAGTTCGTTTGTAACGGATTAGACGTTTTGTGGATTTTCTTCCACGTTAAACTTGTCAGGATTCATGTTTTTGCATAGTATATATGATATGAAGTCCCTATTTAGAAATGTAGAAAATTGTGTTTGAGTTTTGCAGTTGTATAACTGAGTGTCATATGCCACGGGCTGCATGAGGCACAACCATTACACAATCTCATGTGTAAGTCCCAGCAATTAAACCCATTATGATTGAGAAATTAGTCGTAAAGTGAACACTGTTCCTCATGATCCCTTTATAGTTTTCTGACTCAACAATAAAACACGTCTGCTGTAACACTGGCAAACAGCTTGTCTTGTAGGACTGGGTGACACTGAGCTTTTCCTTCAAACTGTTGTCTTTTCTAAAAATACATTCTTATTGGACTACAGAAAACTAGTAGTTCTAGTACTGCTACATTTTCCACATTGTTATAATGACTTATGACATACAAAGTGCTCAGGACATGACTGGTGTCTAGCATACAGTGTGTTTCAAAGTTTATTCATTTGTGCTGTTATGACACATCTTATACTTCTCCCCCCCGTCCATACTGTTTCTGGAACAGTTAATTGGGTGCACATAAAAAAGTACAAAAAAAAGAAAAAACAATGTCCACTTCATCTGATCCACAAGTGAATGTGTGTGTGGTGTGTGTGTGTGTGGCTGTAGATAGATTGACGTACATTGGAAGGGGGATGCGTCTGACTGTGTTAACTTCATCCACAAAGTAACATTTCCTTATTCATTAAGTGGTTGAGTTCCCTATCAAACAGTGATAAGCACCAGCGGCTCAGTGTTGTAAAGGTGGTGTAAGGGGGACAGACAGGAGGTGCAGGTGATTGAACATAAGAGTGAAGAGGTGAAGAGACTGCTGTGTGTTTGTGGGTTACAGAGGGCTGTCCGTGGTACAGTGTGTCTACACCTGCATGTTTGTGTTTGTCTCAGTTGCTCACACCACTGTCGCAGGCCTGCGGTCCATCTCCTCCTCCAGCTTCACCATCTGCTGCATGTCCTTGGCCTTTGAGAGGACAAAATCAGTCAACTGCACAGACAGTAACTTTACTTCACTTTACTTATGCAGAGGTTTCATGTCTTTATGTCTTTTGTTACCAAAGTCTTAAGATGTGAATATTATAGTTTATCAGCAAGATGTGCATCTGCGTCTGCCTCAGCAGTGCTGACATCTGTTGTGTGCCTGTAGCTGAGCAGTTTGGCAGGTTATATAAACCACTTGCTTGTGGCATGTAAAGGTTGCCACAAAATGCCTGCACTGAGTCAGTCACATACTATGAAAGCAAATGATTACGAGCTGGAGTGAAAGCATTACATTACATTACATTCAGAGCACAGTGGAGCAAGTTGTCAGCTTGCTGTTTTTGCTTAGTAATAGCTGGTGAGTCATGGTGATAAATGACTCGAGCTGCTAGTTGGCACTGCTGACACTGAGAGCTGCAGACTAAAGAGGGATTTGAGTTTCATGAGACGAAAGGAAAACGAACCACTCATGTTCACTATAGTATTCATTTGATTTTAGCAGGTGACACAATAGGGAGGGTGACTGAAACAGAGGGTAAAAAGATGGAGAAAAGAACCCTGATAGCCAAGTAATGAGCAGAGGGTGGTGGAGATGCCTACCTTGAACCAGTTTGTTTGCATGATGTGATTTCAAAAGCTGCGCCAGGAGAAGCAAATCATATTAAAAATGAATATGTGTACAGATACAACATGTATTGGTAACAGGCGACAGATGGTAAAACAAAAGGCAACAATGGAAACAAGATCTTGATATACTTGGAGAGTTCAGAACATTTGTAATGTGTACTTTAAACTGTAGGAGAAAGATGGTTAGTGTTAAACTATGTACACTATAAACAGTATTAATACTACTACTACTACCACTGCAAGTAAAAGGTGCAACAACTTTTGGTACTTCAGTCCTGTTATACTCCAGCAAAACAAATTAAAAAGCAAGTGGAGCCAGAACAACGATAAACACTAGTTCAGGTTTGTGCAGATAGTTGGTCAAATAATTATTGTTCCACCTTCAGCGGTACATTGTGTACAGTATATTGGCAGTGAAATTACAGACTGTTACTCAGTGTAGTACCTGCTCATTGAACTTCTCCAGTTTCTCCAACTGCTCTCTCTGGTTTTTCTCCAGCTGCTCCATCTCCTTCTGATGCTTCATAGCAAGCTACAGGCACAAAGGTAAGAAGTTGATGTATTGGTCATCCAGTTACCGTTTAAAGCCATTCTTCCACAAACATGTCAGAACTATTTTAACAGTAAGCCCCCTGTCAAATTCTCTATGCCAGTGATTCAGTACTTGTGCCGGGGTAAAAAGGAGAAACAGTATTGTTTCATTAGTTCTAAGAAAAGTACACTGTAATCCACCCACCCTCTTCCTTTCATCCAGGAACTTCTTGGTGTTGCTGCTGTTTAACTCTCTCACTCTCCTAAAGAAATAAAGAGATGACAGATGTTACATTATCATTCTCTGTGTACTGCATGTGTGAGAGAGAAAGAGACTCACCTCTCTCTCTCTGCCTTGTTTTTGATGCTTTTGTCCTGGCTGATGGCTTTACTGTTTTCCATGGACATCTTGGCCTGGTTGGCGCGCATCTCTTTGCTTTGCCTAGCATTTTTGGCAGAAAAGCAACATTTATCATAAAACAACGTGGCTGCAATGACTGTAGTGCCTGTTGCTGTGTGCAACAGCTGGGCTTCAGTGTAGCAACGAAATGACAGGGTCACTGCCCCTTTGGGTCAAATCACCTATAATGAATGGGTGTTTCTGCCTTGCTCAGTGTACGAGTCTCTCACCGTTCGTGAATGAGTTTGAGCTGCATGGTCTGCTGCTCCTGGACGGTGGTCAAGAGTTTCTTAAGGTGTTCACATTGCTGTGTGACATGGCAGTCCTTCATCTCCTGCTCCTCACTGCTGTGAGTACTGGTCAGCTCTGACCACTCTTTAGTGTGCTGTGCTGTGATGTCCTTTACCTTCACACACACACACACACACACACACACACATATATACACACACCCCAAGTACACAGCAGTTTATAATCGACAGCCAAATCAAATCTGTGTGGAAAAGGATGTTGGTTTTGAGATACATCAGGAAGCTGGTGCAGTCTGACCTTGGCTTTATGATCAGTGACTAGTTTTTGGATCTTATCTTCTGTCTCCTTCTTCAACTCTTGGCAGTTATTTTCCCTGTGAAAAATAAAGTCAACATAAAAATTAAACTACATTAGCTTTCAGGAGCCTCTGCTTATGAACTAGACTACATGTAACAACATTTAGTCAAAGCTTGTGCAAAGCTCTGTCTCTCTATTATAATTTCCCATTTGACTTTTGTTTCAATATAACACTGAACATGGTTTTTATTTTTCTTCTACTTACCCACGTTTCTTGATGGCTTTTTCTACTAGTTTCTCCAGGGATGTCTTCTCTTTATCATGCTGAGATACCATCTTTTCCATCTGGGTGCAGTGGGCCTTCTGCATTATATTTTGATCCTGTTTAAACAAGAGGTCCTGAATCACCTAGGCATTTATTTATAGGGTGGAGGTTCAACCTGCATTAAGCTTCTCCACAAGCAGATATGATCATGAAACCTACAACAGATTCTGAAAAAAATAAGAGACAGCTACAATACATAAGTTATTATTTGAAAAAGCAGCCATCTTTATTAAAACAACAGATGTGTGTGAATGGCATTATTGTACAAGGTTTTACAATAGAACAGTGTAATAATTAATCAGCCACTATGAATGAGCCAGCAGCCTCTGTGGTCGCTATGGTGAGCTCTGGTCAGAAGAAAAGCAGCTTTAGCAAGTCTAATTTCATATAAAACATTAATTATGTGGCTGCTCTGTGTTTGTAATGAGCCGATTGCGTGTTTCTCTCTGTGTGTATTAGCTAATACAATAATATGAAGCTCTGGTCAGTGAAGATGAAAGCTAGAGCCGGCCCCTGGCCCCTGTGTCTGTTGCTCTGAGCATTAATAGCTGTGCAGAATAAGCAGTCGCCTCTTTATGTCCGAACACGGCTGCTTTAAATCAATCACCCACCTTTAAGTGTTTCTTCTTTAAAGTGGCGAGCTCCTTCTGTTGCTTTTTTAGCAATTTAAGGTACGTCTGCAGTGGAAAGAAAGCACATTCAGTTCACTTGTACAGGTCATGTAAAGACGAACTTTTGATCATACCACATTGAGACAGTATTACGGCTATATAGGAGTTTCCTAGTAGCATGCATCATTGAAACTTTTTGTAGAACTTGAATAAGCACTGTACCCTCTTGGAAGCAAATGTTACTGTTATTATTTACAGGTACGGTATTTACTTATTCTTTTACATTCGTATGCAGACTCTAAGATGCAGAAGCTGTGCTACAGAGATTGGATACCAACCTTCATTTGTTTTAAGTCATCAATGCTGACATTAGGCACAAGTGCAGTATCTGTAATAACAGAGGACATGGTTATTTAACTGTCTACATAGTATACATCTGTACATGTCAAATAGGTATATGTGTTTTTTTGAAGCTCATTATATACCCTTCTTGGTTTCTGCTGTGTTATTTTGGGCAGCGTTGGAGGTCTGGGCCATGTCTGAGCTGGCTTGCGGTGTCACACTGGCCTTCACAGTGTCTCCTTTACCCCTCCCCTTCTTGTCGTTCTTTGAACTTCCACTGGGAACATCTGCTATGTCATTCTACAACAGGGACAGGATGGATTTCAGAGGAAGGTCACGATGCTAAGGCACGAACACTAACCGCTGCGCCACTCTGCTGCCCTTAGTTTGCACATTTCAATATGAAACTGAGGTACTTCAGTGATCTGCCTTTCTTTAAGTCAGTCTGAAGCTTCAGATGTGTGTTGATTATTATGTACCGTGTCAATGCCCAGTGCCTTCATCTGGTCAGCTCGCTTCTCTGCTATGGTCAAGAACTTCTTTGGGTCTGACAGCGCATCCACAATTGCTAACACACACACACAAAATGATAAGTTAGTATAAAGAACAGAAAACATTGACAAATGACTTTTATTTCAAGATAAAATGAAGAAATCAGAGAGAATTGCTGTAAGGAGGAGAGTTTTTGTTCTTGTAAAGCTTCTTGTGTGTTAGAGTGGTGACTGTGAGAGCAGATCTCACAGGAGAACGCTGATAGTTACAGCAGTTGTTTCTCAGTACAGAGCCCTTGGCTTTATTTAATGGCAGCTCCACTGCCCTGCTCATTTGCATGCTTGTGTTTTGTTTCAGTGTTTTACTGCAGATTCAGTGCAATCATCATTTGGAACATCATACCGTTATTCTGTATGTTCAAATCAGCCCAATGGAAAAATCAAGTGAGCGTGGGAGAGAGACCTGCACTGCTCTCCTTTTTTCTTTTTTTCCCTTTCATTTCCCTACAAGCATGAGAAGCCTCTTTTTTTATCAGCTATGAATAAACAGAAGCATTAAGTGTCTGTGAGAGGCAAAGCTGTAATCTAGTTTCCCAGACCTTATTAAACTAAAGGACTTTTCAAAACATTTTCAAGCCCAGATTCCCTGAAATCTACAACTATAACTAAATTATGAGATTTATCGTGAGAATAACTAGCAGGTTTTGCAGAAGCTCACTTATACTATAGAGTCACTGTGATGATAATAGCCCTAATGTTACACAAGTCAGACATTACCTATTCACAAAAGTAAAAAAATATTAAAAAACACTTTTGCAGAGAATATATATAAGGAATGCACTTTTGGTGATGTGTGTGTGTGTGTGTGTGTTCCAGTTGCCTCACCTCCAAAGCCGTCGGGAACGTAGGTCTTGAGGATGATTTGGCAAAAGATGGTGGGCAGCGAAAGAGGTTTATTGCCCTCATTCCTCAGAGAGATGTGGCGGTAGCCAGCCTGCAGGCCATCCAGAGGAAGGATGCGCTGGCCAATCAGCTTGTTGTTGTCGTCGTAGACTGCGATCCGCAGTACCGCAAGATCTGGTAAAATCACCTAGGAGGTGTGGAGGAAGGGAGGGAGGGAGGGAGAAGCAACCAGAATTAAAATAACAATCATAATATTAATAATAGAAGACTGGGTAATGAATGGAGCAGTGGGGATAAAAGGTGCAGTTAGGAGTCAGTGTGTGAAAACAGTTAGAAGAGAAAATACTGCAGTGAAACAGCATCATTAAAGGCAAAAAAGTCAAGAATAAAAGTACAGGGGACATTATCAGGGGACAGTAACAGTGTGATACCAGAAAGCAGCATGATAGCAGAGCAGCACACAGCATATCTGGAAATAAAGACCATTTACACACCAAGTACGGTACATATCCAGGGAATAAAGTATATCTTGTGTAGTATGTGTGTGTGTAAGTTGTCTGTGGATATGTGCTCATCCTTAGAAAAAAAAACCAAGGAGCATGTGAGAGCCTTAACTGGTCTTGTGTGGAGATAAGTTAGCAGTGAAAGGAGGATGATTAATACCTAGAGGGAGGGAGAGGTAACAGATAAGGCCCAGGAATATTCACTGGAGATGAATGGGTAGAAGCACGGCTTGTGTGCTTGTGTTACGCAACCGTAGCACTGCTGATGTGCCGCTGTGTGTATTGTTTGCTCTGAGTCATCTTGACAGCGGTGTGTATGCCTGCATGCAAAAGGTGTGGCAGCATTTGTGTGTAAGATGTGAGAAACAAGTCTTGCCAGGAGCTTTGCTTTTGATGCCATTCTTCGATAGCTCTGTCTGTGTGTCTGTGTGTGTGTGTGCGTGTGTGTAGCACTGCGGCAGGCTGTGATTGATGGTGTGTGTTAGGAAGCTGGAGTCACAGTCATGGCTGAGAAACTCCTCATTTTGCTGAGAGCAGCATTATTGCTTGCAATCCTACATTCGTTCCTTTATTTATTCCTCTATATCTCGTTTTCTGTTGTTCCTGTCTTTGAGCTGTAATTACCTGCCCCCCATTTTCTTCTGTGCGCTAAAACAGCCAAACACTCATTAGGGTCTAAAAGTCTATAACCAGTTTCTTTTTCTAAGAAAGTGGTCTCAAACTTCAAGAACTCTGTCGGACTCTTACTTGGTGTTTGGCACTTTTGTAAATGACCACAGCTGTTATTCTCTTTATTTCCAAGACCATCCCAAGTAACTTTTTTCTAAAATGTGTAACCATTAGTCCATTTGACTTTAACGTGCAATGTTTTATTTTTATTGTGCAACTTTTTTTCCAACTAAAATCACTGGCTTCCTCTTTCCCCTGCTGTTCTATTATTACAGCTTCCATCACATTGCAGACACAATTTTCACCCAAAACCCTGCCCCTGGCTCACCCACCCCTCCCCCGCCTGTTCATGTCACCACCTTTCTGAAGACGAAGGGCTCCTCATTGTAGGCAGGGTTCAGCCCATTGTTCATAACCATACGTGTGCGAAACTCCTTCCTGATGGTGTCTGTTGGCAGCCCATACATGTCAACTTCAACATATGTGCCAATTTTCTTGTCTGACAGGAACTGTCCGGAGAACACCTGAAATAAAAAGAGCACACCTGTATTGACATTCATGAAGGTTTAGATTTCAGATTGGACCATCTTCTTCATGCAGTATGAATATATCATGGTGTTTGCCTTATATTAATATCTACCTCTACGGACATGATTTTTTAACGTACTGTGTTTTTTTGGGCAGGATTTACAGTTTTGTCTTGATGACTGAAAAGAGCTGACCTGTACACTGCACGTTGCAGCAATGACACCATCCACTGGCGTCTCTGAGAAAGGATCAAACATCCTGTCAGACCGCCGCATGAAGTCAGGCTTCAGGAGGTACCTAACATACACACACACAGGAGATGTACACAGGAAAACTCACACGGAAGAGTCCATCTACTTCCATGATCAAACAGCAAAACAGTGATGTTATGATGAAAACTGTGTAATAATAATGGAGTAGAGCTTGTATTTGTTCTATTATTGTTTTTTTAGCTTCAGTAATGCTCTCTAATGATCTGCCGAGACTGAGGGTCTAGGGCTTTGTGTGTGGGAGTTTTTCTGTTAGCCAGGGAGCCATCAGAGTGACATTAGTAATAATGGGTGTCTGCAAAAGCCCCAACCTCTCCACATATGAGATTTACAGCATTAGCAGTTAAATCTCTGCCCTTGGGGATAGTATTAGAGCCAAGGGACGAAGACAACGATGGAAGGAAGGAAGAGATAGATGACTGCAGAGAGCCTCAGAGGCAACTGATGAAGAGCTTGCTTCTCTCAAGCTTGCTTCTCTAAAGCACTCATTGGCTCTCAGGGTAGAGTGTAGCTACAGTCGCTGCTGGCAACCACTAATGAGATGTGACAATCATTAATTGATGAGTTTCAGAGAGGGGCAGAGAAGGGAGGGATGGCACTGATGGGACTAAGCTCAGGATACAAGTGAGGAGCTTTACTCACCCGCAGGAGCCATTGTACTCATACTTTCCCTGGTTCAACTGCATGGCTAGGTCTGAGAGAGAGAGAGGAAAAATACAGCAGAATAAGTGGTATATACTGTGGCATACTCGAGATATCAGGCTACGCAAACATCAAATCGTAAAACAATAACACTTTGGTTTTTTTGCATTTCTGTGGGACTTTTTTAGCTCAAAGAAAGATAGACATTTTACATTTCCCCTGACATCTGTCTTTCCTCCCTCCAGCCATTTATGCCTCCATCACAGATGCTCCACCTCTTACGTGACCTCACTCCCCCTTGTGAGACACTTTGCACATGCTCAGCTCCCAGCAAGCCATATGGTCTGACCGCTGCTCAAGCTTCAGGCTGTGGGACAGCAACTGTTTTACAACAGGCATCACTCACTGTACTGGTATGTGGCTTCTACCATTAGCTCAGATGTGGTGCTTAGCATGATGAAAGTATATTTGCTTCACATACAGATAGTGTGTTTTTATTCATTCATTCATTCATCTTCTACCGCTTACTCCTGTTAAGGGTCGCGGGGGGAGCTGGAGCCGATCCCAGCTGACATCGGGCGAGAGGCAGGGTACACCCTGGACAGGTCGCCAGTCCATCGCAGGGCCAACACAGAATACATAAACAGACAAACAACCATTCACACTCACATACACACCTATGGACAATTTAGAGAGTGGCCAATTAACCTAACCCCCACAATGCATGTTTTTGGGCGGTGGGAGGAAGCCGGAGTACCCGGAGAGAACCCACGCAGACACGGAGAGAACATGCAAACTCCACACAGAAAGATCCCCCGAACCGAGATTCGAACCAGGGACCTTCTTGCTGTGAGGCACGAGCGCTACCCACTGCGCCACCGTGCTGCCCTAGTGTGTTTTTATGTGAAGTGAAATCATCTTTGTATTTAACAGTTCTTTAATATTCCTCGAGTGCATCTGCCCTTTGAACCCCTATCTACCAAGGTACAATTGGAGCTGGCTTTAAAGAGATGACACCCTGATTGGTTAACTACATGTCACACTAAACACACCCCTGAAAAAAGGTTTGGCCACAGGTGCTTAGATCATTACAGAGCATTGTTATAGCGCCACAGGCTGAGCGCATATAAGATAATGACAATCTTCTGATGCAGGATTCATTTGTACTCACCAGATTAATGTGATAAGAATACCAGATTTTCATTTTCGGTTTTGTAATTCAGTCATTGTTTCAGAAATAATGGGATGATTAGATAGACAGAAAAAGTTTATTAATCCCGCCAGCGAAATAGTTTGCTATTTACTGTTTCATATATATGATAAATGTTTTGAACACAGACAAGTAGTGGCAGAAGTTTCAGATACAGAAATGTGATGCATACAGTCTGTGCTATGAGAATAGCAGGACACGTGGCAGTTAAGTGAGGAATATGTGATTTGAGTAAAAGGACCCTTTCATTCAACACTGAATCTTCATGTCAAACTGTTCTTGTTGTTCTGGACATGTTTATATGTTGATGTGTGCCTCTTTATGGAGGATGGGCTGTCTAGGCTGCTTTTTCCATGCTATTCTAGACTACAAATGCATAATTTAAGAAGCTTATGATGAGATCAGACATTTAACTGCACACTGCACTATTCGATCAAATGGTGGACTGAGGGCTTGCATATGTATATACATGTGTGTTTGTAATATTGTATGTTGAGACTATGGCTGTGTGTGAAGTCAGAGGTCCCATGTTCTGTGTTGTGGTACCTGGGGTCTGGAAGTTGAGTGAGACCATCTGGCAGCCTGCGTTCCAGAAGATCTGAGGCATGTAATTACTGGAGTCCACCCGGCCCCCTTTGGGGTAGATACGGCTCATCTGACGCTTGTTGTAGCTGCACTGATGCTCAGGAAAAAAAAATTATTAACAAAACAGAGGGAGACCATGTGTGTTGTAGCAAGTGTGTATGGAGTTAGCATGCACCAAATAGACTGCAGGACTATCTTTAGTGTGAACAGCTTGGGCCATGCAAAGGCCTCTGGAGGCTTCTGCCCTTTGTAGCAGCAAAATGGAAACAAATATGGCTGAAAAACATCAGAACTGAGCTGTCTCACCAAGGTGACCTTATTAAGATTATGTCAGAAGCAGCATGGGTATGTGTCGGTCTTGTGCTAAATATAGTTCTGAAGAATAGTTGAAGTTTATAATATTGTAGCAGACTGATTGGGTTTGATTACAATGTGGTCACTCCCTACTTTTCATGGCTTTTTCTATAATCATTTAGATCAATGCAGTGTTCAACAGTACAAAGGATACTTGACAAACTCTATGGCGTTGGTCTTAAGATAACCCAGCCCAACAGACTCGTTGAAGGAGGACATGTTGTGGTGAATGTTTCTTTCTGAAAGACAATATAATAAAGAACAGTAAATTAAACTGGATGGATCAATAGTACGGGTTTCTGTGTTGCTTCTCCAGTGTTTCGTACAAAGGCCAAAGGTACAAAGGTCTTTGTATTTCACTGTGAGTAGCAGCAGCAAAGCCCTTGAACTGTGGGTAGTGGTGATTATATCGTAGTGGAGTGGTGACAGAGTCACCTACCGGTGGAGAGGATTTTGGTCAGTGTATTTTTCTTTTGTGGGTATGTGCATATGACAGGACAAGAAACACCAAAAGAATTCAGACAAGACTGGAAACTAGACTAAACACTTTAAACAAGACACAAAAAGACACTTTAGTCAAAAAAAGATAATTGTCTTGTCTAAAGTGTCACTTTAGACCAAACTAGACACATGACTCACTGTAGACAAGACCCTCTATGGCCGGTTCACACTGTGCTATTTTGGGCTGTCACAGATGACGATTGTAGGAGAATCATAGAGAAATCTTTGGTCGTGGCTCTAAATCTGTTGTCTTACGTCGCACTGTGAGACAGGTTCAAAGGACGGACGGTTTTCATCGTTTTGTGGCCAAAGACAACCTTCGACAAAGATCTAGCAGTGTCAGATATTCAGGAAGATTGTAGCTTTATCAGCCAATAGAAATGGTGAACATGCTAGCAGCTGGCCCACACAGATGGATGACGTATGCTGATGCAGAGCGCCCAGATGCCGTTGCATAATGACGCTACAATAATAAACAGTCATCGTACTATGGGCACACATTGTCGTACAAAGTTTATTAGATCCACATCGCATAGTGTGTCATGGAATAGATTGCCAAAAGACAATAGTCTTGTCCTGTTGTTGTCTTGTTGTGTCTAACATGTCTCGTCTTGTCTTATCGTGTCTACATTGTCCAAACAAGACAAGACACTTGAAAATGGGGACAAGCTCACCCTCTGCCACATCAAAACTCTGGAACTTGACAGGCTGTGCGTAGTTGACCATTGCTGAGAGAAAAGGGTGGATGTTGGTGGTGGCTCCGACGTAGGTGTACTGAGCTATCAGGGCCTCTTCAGAGTCTTCTGCCACATCCCCACCCTGAACAGGACAGGTACATTGAAATGACTTCCGACAAACTCATGTTTGAATATGACAAAATGATTGGAGGCAGATGTGTTTTGTTACCTTCTTGTTATTATCTTGGTCAAATGCTTCTGAGATGTCTGTCATGTCTGCTGCTTCTGTCATTTCAGAACTCTCAGTCACGTCATCATTAGGCACCTGGAAACAAGCAAAGAAAAACGCTTCCTCTATATGATGCGCTTGGCTGTATCCTTCACTGTAACATCATGAAGCTGTTTGTCAATTATCTGTAAGTAAAAGACACATTCTTATGATAGAGTAATCGATATTAAGATTAAAAAAGGCAAAGCAGTACAGCTGGTGTGAAGAAATAGATTACATATGACAACACAGAGTTTACAACCACAACAGTTTATTTACATTGTAAGATGAAGGGTAAATATGGCTTAGCCTTCCTGAAAACCTGACAAATCCAAAGCCAGTTATCACCATCAGCCATGTAGGCAATTTAAACCACTTCACTGTTTGTACATCATGATGTAGTTCTGTGAATGTACAGATTTGCTTTTAGTTAATAATATGGGAGGATACTAATTTATTTTCTTGTTGCAGGTAGAAGAGCTCGTCTACTTTCACCATGTAACTCGACATTCACTTTTCTGCATGGTTCTGGCTGATCTACTGTGAGTCTAAGACGAGTGGTTACGAGTGGTTTCTGAACCAGAGGCTAATCAATTAAAGGGCTGGCTCACCTTCTTGATACTGTTGCTGCGTTCTTCCTCTTTCTTCACGCTGACAGTATTAGTCTGGGAAACACTATTGGCTTCTTTCTCACGAGTCGGCTCTGACGGACTCGGAGCATCTGAATTCAAATCCTTATCTTCGGTCTCTTTCTCTCCTACACAAAAAACAAAAATAAATATTGAAGCACACTTTAATCAAATATAAGTTCATTACATGATCCATATTGGGATGTGACTATCTTCTATGACTCTACTGTGTGCAATCATCTTTTAAATGCCTATTTTGTTATCTCTATCTTTCAGACACTACACTGCTGTGAGTTACACAGGCTAAACATGACAAATGGTGCATGTTACTCCTAGTGTTAATCAGAATGAACCCACACAAACATAGACTGACCGTTCTCCGTTTCATCTTCATTCTCCTCTCCCATAATGATGGCAGGGGTGTTGGTCTCTCCTGCCTCCATGTGTTTTTTAAAGGCCTCTAACTGCTCTATATTACATACAAAGACATGTTAGAACACAACATGAAATAGAAAGTCATATTGAACAGATATCTAACAATGCAGGAGGATGGGTTGTACACGTACTCTGTTCCACTTCAGGTTTCAAGCGTTTGTTTTTGATGAGGATTTTACGCCTGAGGTCATTTGGAGAGGGTAAAGGGCGACCAGCTTCAATCTGGCAAGGATAACACAATCATAAGTATGGACCAACATCATCCAATTACAATATAGTTACAGTTTATCATGGCAAGAGGATTCACCGGATAGTTCTCCAGAGGCTGTTTGAGGAGGAAGTCACCAAAGATTTCCTCACAATATTTGGCCATCTTGTACTGTTGTGGTTTACTGGTGTGAGATATACACACACACACACACACACACACACACACACACACACACACAGAATAAACTGTGTCAATGTACTGGACACATATAAAATATTAAAGGAAAACTTTAATGCACTCGCCTGTTGGTAAAATACACATTTACCTGCAGTGGTTTTCAAAGGACAAAATAACAGGGTAATCTGAAGTGACAAATGCTGTCTCCCTGATGGCTTGGATAACATCCTGTTGGCAGAGAAGGAAGAAGAGAGAAAAAAAAATGAAAAGGAGAGAAAAGTAAGATTATAAGGCCATGATAAATGCAGTTTGATGCTGTCAACACTAGAGGGCAGGCACACATTAGAAACAGACTCCAGCATCCGCTGCAGCAAACATTTAGGCATGAACAGTTACTGAGATTAGGCGTGTGTGAGTGCTCACCTTAAATAAGATGTCTGTGCACATAGCCTTGCCATGTGTAATGATTGGCTCCTGGTCCTCTCCTTTTCCATCCCAACAATCCAGCTCAACACATCTGACAGGAGGAATGAACAGACATCCATTAATGTACATAGAAGATAATGTACATGCATAATTAAAAACAGCGTGACTTTATGCACATACTGTGCATCTGTGTGTTTGCAATGTAACGCAAAGTACAATATAATTCAATTTATGTGTGTCTACACCTGCACCATCAACACAGACCATGACACTATTGTACCTGCATCCAGACAGTAGAACCTGGCGGTACATCTCTACTGAGGACTTCCCACCAAACTGTCGCCCTGTCAGGTAACTGTTGTGGGAGGAGCTGATGAAGTAGTGGGCCAGTGGCTGGTCCATGTCCTGGTACAGCTCGAGTCGGTCCAAGAAAACTGGAGCGTTTTCGTCTGACATCAGGTACCGGCAGAAGCCATCACTGGACATTTGACCTGGGTAACAAGGAAAGATGGTTCAGCTCTCTTCATAAAAGACTATTTAGCTCATGATGCAATGGTAGGTACACCTTCATTAACAAAGTCAAATTACAATCAGGCTGAATAAAGTAAATGCCAGGTTAAAAAAAACAAAACAATGATCTCTGAAGCTCTGATATGATGACTCATTGTGGAAAGGGTTATAGAACAGAGGCAGTGAAAGAGCCTGACCTGGAGAATAGAATATAAATCCAACCTGATGATTTTATTGTTTTTTCAGATGAAAAAAGTTCAAGCTTTCATGTACCCTGTTTTCACTTACAGTTCTGTCACCGTAGCACTGAATATTTCAACAAGTATTTTAATATTAGCTAGTAATGATAATGCTCAAACTAATTATATGTATATTCACACAATATGGAAAAAAAACTTTCTTTTAAACTACACGTGTCCCAGGCAGGCACATATATCCACATTCTTTTCATAGATATCAGTGCAACCAATTATGACAATCATGACAAGAACAGACTGAAAGTTTTCTATACCAATAACCTGGTGTAACATACAGCAGTTCCACATTTACACAGCCAGATGGCAGCACAGCACACAACAGCCAGCCCTCTGTTTCCCTTACTTTTCTTCTTCAGCTGTTCATCTCTCTCATATTTCTCAATGATCTGCATGGCTCTCTTATGGTCATAGAATGGGAAGAGAATCTCATTTAACCTTGGGTCACGCTGGTTCTGTGGAGCAACACATACATACACACAGTTATTTCCAAATACAAACTGTATCCAAGACATTGAACCATCCAAGAACTAGCACTGGTTCACTGTAGCATGGGGCAAAATGCTAAGAGTCCTCCTTTCTAAGACTTTATTTAGACTAATAGGAATGTTATAGTTGCTTTTGATACATTACTAAATGTGGCCTTAAACAGAAAGCACTTAAGTCAAAACAGGACATGACAAAAATTTCATGATGAGATAATCACAGAAAACTAACAAGTGTGATGGTTTGTGTAGGGAAATCATACACGTCAATGATATTCAAGGCAGCTCTACATTAGCAGAACAGCAGCATCAAAACGTGTTGATGCCACTGTCCAGTCAGGTGGGAATGAATCAAAGCTGAGATTCTGTTGGTGGGTCCAGAGCGTGAGGCACAGGACGATTGTGAAGCAGCACACATGGGACTGCACAGCAAAGGGCCTAAGCAGGTATCAACCACAATGCACAGACAGACGACACGGAACAGGATGAGCCAAGCAGGAAGCTACAAGATGCAAAACACTATCCTCCCGTTGCCATGGCAACATCAATCAGACCTGGAAAGGCAAGCTGCAGTAAGGAGAAGATGGGAAATAGGATGAAGATGAGCATGCAGAACACAGCAGCTGGTTGAAGTTGCCCTTTCAGGGTGACTAGAAGTTATCGTTTTGTTCATGTCATTAATGGAGGCTGAATGAGGGCTGGCTGATGTGCAGTCCAGGCTGCAGGGCAACTTCCACCGAGAACAGACGGGGGTGGGGGGAGGGGGGTAAAGCAGGGGCGCTGCACAGAAGGGCATGGGCAAGCCAAATACACAGAGAAGTTAATGAATGATAAAGAGCTTACTTCATTCAGAAAGCTGACTAACTGGTCTACAGTTAAATAATCAGTTTTGTTCCCATTGCTGCAAAGGAATTAATTAGAAAAAACAAAACAAAATGTTATGCTTCTTGAAATAGACACCCTCACAGTCATTCACACAGTTAAAACTAGAAAGCAGTCTTTACAGATCACAGTTACATGTTTACACTATTAGTAACAACATGTTAATCATAACTTAATGAAATGTTGTCATTAGGCTGAACATAATTAATGTTGAACTGTGGAAGCAGGTTAGGCTATCCAGACACAGTTAGTGCAGCAGGCGCAGAAACATTGGTCCTGATTATTTCCAACAAGATGCAGTATCTCACACTGGAGGGAATATTTCAACAGTGAATATCACTCTTCTATTCAGCCACATGGTAAAATGGGTACAGGGCAATGCAAGAGTTCTACTGTAAGCTGTTTATTTGGAGGATGTATCATGTTTCATTATTTTGAGGTACAAAGTCGAAGAGAAGTGTAGGCAGGTTGAAAAAGGAGACTCACATTTTCTTGAAGAGTTCCTCTATGTCTGTGCGAGGACAGATCTTCTGTGTGAGTGCGTAGAAAATGTCAAAGGTGAAATCTGACGGTTCAATCTCATCATTCTGAGGACAGTAAACAGGACAGCCCGTAGTTATAATGAGGAGATGTTTTTACAGTGGTAACAGACACAGATAGCATAGAGCTGTCTGACCTTTCCACTCGGGAGGCCCAGGTCCTTCAGAGCCTGAAAAATTCCTTTCTCTGTCTTCCCTGATGCAAATGTCCGTGTAATGCTATGAAAGGGAAGGAGAGAAAGGGTTAGAACTGCTGAATAAAGAGTGGATCACAGTCAAATTCATTTTGGCAGAAAATGACAGCTCAACAAATAATCCATGTTTTCCTACCCTCTGACAGGAATCTTCCCATTCACGTTGGTCAGGAAGCACATTCTCATCCAACTAAATGAAAGAAAGAAAAGTGCTTATTTCTTTAAAAAAAAATAAATGTTTAGAGCACCATTTAAAATGTAAACAAACAAAGACTAACTAACAAAGACATCAGGAAAGTGGGCACTCACTGTTTCTTCAGGCAGGTCATTGGACAGACGTTGTTGGCCTTAAAGTTGTGAATCACTGACCTCAAACCCTCAATCCACTTCTGCAAAACAAGCACACAAAATAAATCAGGACACACACACACAAACACACACATTCTTACTGACCATTAGAGACCCACATATACACAACGGTTGTATAAGATGGTATCCAGAAGCATCTGTTATGTTTTGAAGTGTGTGTCTGTGGAGAAATAAACACAAGCAAATGAATTGCCTCTTAATTTACACACAAAGGCTTGTGTTTTGACAGGGCGAATGGGAACACACACGCGCACACGCACGGTGAGCTGTTTCAAGGCCAAAAGCCGTGTCAGTAAACAAACAGCTAGCCAGCTGACTGCATCAACAGAAACAACACTGAGGGTGATAATCTGAGACGATTTTGAGCCTCCTGGTTCCCCATCACTCAAGGTCTCTGCTTCACGTTCTTTCCCTGTGCATCATCTCACCTCCTCGTCCACTGCAAATGATCACTGACATCATTATAAAAGCACTGAACACGGTGAGAGGGTGCAGCAGGGGTCGTCTGTTGTGAGGACCAAGAAGCAGTGTGTGCATCGGTGTCAGCGAGTGTCTGCTGATGTAAATAACTCTGCCATTTCCTGAGGTCTGCTGCTTGGAGCCACCTGCATGCTGGGATGTACTGATGGTATCGCTGTGTGTGTAGTAGAGAAATAGCAGGAACAAATGTGTTTTAAACTGTAGGGGATTAGTGTGTGTGTGTGTGTGTGTGCGTGCGTGTGTTGTTCCTTCCTGCTAAAGGCTGTTCCATGAATATCATTGGCAGCCCTGTGGCAGTGAGCTCTCTGGAGTGCAAACATCATTTATAACACCTATCACCACAAAAACACCTTCTCATGAGAAAACATCAACACACAGGTGATCTGTGGCACCAGACCAAAAGAGAGGCGTTTTCAAACTGGTTTAAACTGGTTTGAAATCCTTGAGACATTTTGTCACAGCTGACATATTCATGAAAATATATTTTCTTGAAGGTTTGCAATATGTCGTGTAATTCTAGTGGGCTTTTCCAAAAACTCTAACTTAAATAAATCCTCCTGCACCCACAACAAAATATTACAGATGACTCCTGTGCACATTTACATACATTTCCCCTTTATTTGCAGAAGAAACAGTTTGACTATCATTCTGTCTAAACTGATTTAGTTATCTAATTGGCAGACAACCCTCTGGCAGAGAGAAACTGCACTGACTCGAAGTTGCTGTTGTGCTGTTGGTTACTGGCAAAACTTTGGGCTGCAGAGGATCTGTCTCTAATAGAAGATATGGTCAATTACTTTTCTGTTTTTCTTTCTCTACAGTTTTGCTTTTCCTTTACCCTGCCTGTAATCCAAAATATACATAGATCAATGGGTGAATATTGTATGTTACGTACTTTATTATTGTCACAGCGCCATAAAAACAAACATTAAACTGAGCTGAACCTGGAGTTAAAAGTTAAAAAGTCGTCAGTGAGCCACACTATAGCAATGGGTGACCCACTACACATTTACAATGAAGATAGGCAACAAATACTCCTGAACGTATCAAATGGATATTAATCTGCAACTAAAAATAGTCCTCTGAACATGAATTGTTTTAGAAGAACTACGGTACTCAGTCTATCTGTTCGGCCTTTTACAGAATTGAGCTTTACATTTGTGATGCCAACTATATGATTTTGAGATTTACTATAATTTAGTAAATCATGATGGCATACCTAGAATGATGTCGTCTATTATTTAAATAATATAAATTGAATTCTTAGTGTAAAACATTTTAATTTACCAACACTGACGCTGAATATCAGAGGCATCAACCTTCAAATCATAAAATAACAGAAATGTAATCCAAACATAGAGTTATGCATTATAAGCTGCACAGAGCAGAGTGAGAGAGTGAGCAAATGAGAGAGAGAGAGAGCGAGAGAGAGATAAAGAGAATGTTATTCTGCTCAATCAGTGAAGACTCCTCTCAGAGCTTTTTCCTAGATTAATGGGTTGGAAAGAAAAGAAAGAACAGAGAGTGGGGGAAGACTTAAGAGCAAGACAAAACGGTTTAGAAAATACTAACCAAAGCAGAAGAGACAAATGAGACAACTATAACATGAGACAGGAAGATGAGTCATTGTAAAATTGTCAGAATAAACCAAAGTAACCTTTGGCCTTGTGTAGGAGTTGGTGTATAAATCATTCACCTGCCAATTTCCATTGTTTCAGAATTAAATATTAGCTGTGTTGTGGTCATCTTTTAGCCTTGATATTACAAAGTGTGGAACTGTTGAATAAATGTGGCTGTAACGCTGTTGAAGAGCACAGTTTTTGCTGGCCAACCAACTACATCTTGGTGATTTAACAAGTCCTGCTGAAGTTGCTGCATGGTGTCGTGTTGTTTTGAGGAAACCATCAGTGTGTTTGAAGCAGGAAGCGTTTTAGAAAATCATATACATTACAGAGCTATTTGGACAAAGCTGCACTCACTTGACTTTTACATGGACAAAATTATCGATCATTTGATCTAACGTAATCCCACATTCTGTACAACAGCATTTCAAATTCAGTGAATGCATATACTTACCCTGGCTGTGTCTGGGTTCTCGGCCACCATGAACATGAAGTTTAGGTTGACCAGGTCTGTGCCACTGCAGATACAGATGATACAACCCTCCAAGTCTGCCTCTGTCTTTCCAATGGCTTCAAATGACGACAAGATCTTTGGGTCCTGAGAAATAGGAAAGGAAGGGTAATTCAGGTTGTATAGGCAGATTAACAGGCAAAGAAGTGGCGTCACAAAGACATAGAAAGCAACTAGGAGATGAAGCAAGGGTGTTTCTTTCTCCAAGAGAGTGCAGAGAAAATTGAAGTTGTCTGGTATTATTGCAGTAAAACCGTCAATGCCAAGAAAACGCAGAGGGAGAGAAGCTTAGAGAGATGGAAGTTGATGTTTTTTTGTTAAGGAAAAGCCTATGTATGATAAGTACGATTTAATGTTTAAATCGGTCTCTAATGACCTACAGCTTCATATCAGCTAAAGTGGTATGTAATGCATATCTGTCATTAAAAAAAGAAAATACTAAATTCAGGAGAACGCATAGCTGCTATAACTCATTTAACTGAGTCGAGACTGGATGGGGTTTGGAGGTGGTGAGTGGAGATGACTGAGCGAGGACCACACCATCGACAAGGGTTGAGTCACACTTACTCAGATATATCAGAATGTTAAAAGAGTGTCAGCCTATCAACTGTGAGCAAATAGGTTTTCATTTTTAAGTAACATCACAGTGGTATATGGTGCAAGATGTTGGGTTTTTACTTCCCTACAAGCTTTTTATTACTAGCACTCGATAAGGTAAGGCTGGTTGTATAACTCATCACGATTTGTTAAGATTTAATGTTAGATTGTTTGTGTGCAAAAGCTGCAGTCTGCACACAATCTCAATCTCACAATGTCAAAGACTGTGATGGACAACAAAAACCAACAGGTCTCAGACTTCAGATGAACCAAGCGTGTGCCAAAAAAATTCAATTACCAACGAATATTACCACAAAAAAAGAAATAAATGCATTTTATACTTCAACTACATTTCATAATTTGATGTATATGTATATGCATTTGCATGTTTTGTTAAATTTAAACAATAGCATGAAATTCATAAATCTATGCTTAATTCATTAACCTTTTCCTTTGTTCATCCTGTTGGGAATGTGAACTCAAACTGAAACAGAAAATCTATGACAACACTCCTTATCCTTATCAAACACACAGCACGACTCCTCCTACTCATCTTTCCAATCAGCCTGTCACCCTGAAGACAGTAATATATTTCTGTTATATGATTGAATTAAGAGCAACAGGCAACAGGCTCTGCTGCTGTAAAACCGCAGCCAGCAATCATCCAAAGCCATTCATCTTTCCTCTCTCATTGGATTATCTGAAACAGCTCTTGGAGCTTGTGTAACCATGTTAACCTCTGAGGAGAAGCCCTGCTATCGCTTGGTCTTAGTCTGCTACTTACAAAGGAGCACGCAGCCTTTGAACAAAGAGGAGGCGCTACTGTCAGATCGCTGTATCTCTATATGTGTCCTTAGCCATGTACATACGCATGTTCACACAGAGGACCAAACAAACAGACACCCTCCTGCTGTCAACAGGACAGACACAAACAGGTTGTGTACTCAGCACACACCAGTGTCTTCTGTCAGGCCTCTGCCTTTTAGGGGCTTCACACGTTTGCATCCTAATTAGAGTCAGGCAGGCACATGGGTATTCCTGTAACAGCTTTCATTATTCATCTGGTCTGCATAATGCCAAATACAATGATATAATGTGTCACTGTCAAGAGTGAAAAGCACAAATCAATATTTAATATACAGAGAAACCATCCAGGTAACCATTTGTTTGTGTGTGTGTGTGTGTGCGTGCGTGCCTGTGTCAGGCTCCATATCAGCTAAATAAATAACTGACTGGTTGCAGCTGCATTGACAGAATAATGCATGTTCAGGGCAGATTTCGTCTTCTTCTGAAGAGTTTCCTTTTACAAAAGTGAGAGTAATCCTGACAGAGACAAGGATGTCTTATATCTGTGATCCCACAGGGTGAACACCTTAACCCAGGGCTTCTGACAGCCCTTCATAAAAGCACAGCTGGAAGCACAGTTTTTCATTATTTGAAAAGAAAAGGAAAAAAAAAGCAGATACAACCTAAGCCTAAATCCGCCAGGGTTGTATAAATACTGATGAGTTAAATATTTGATGTTTATATTCTTGAGGTACCCCTGGTGAATCTGATAATCGAGAGGGGAGCTTGGCACTGAGAACTCAGCCGAGACTCCCAGATCAGACAGTCGATCGATACAACACACTGCGGAAGCCTTGGCTAATTAAAGCATGAGCAACTTGCCTGATGTTTCAGTCTCCTAAGATTTTAACAACGTGGGAGCAGGAGACAGAATGCTGGGTGGAGGTGGGCATGATGTGGTGGAAATGCAGATGCAAAGAAATAGTTTATCTTGAGGTCTCACCTTTGGGATGGCACCAACACGAATACTGTTGATGAGCGAACACTCGAGCACCTGGCCCTCCTGCAGGAGAGATACATAAGGAGAGAGGCAGCAGGAGGAGTACATGTGACAGCAGGTGAGGGGAAGCAGAGGGGTGAGGAGAAGATTATTCAGAAATATTCATCAACACCACAATTTCTCAGTATCTAAGAAGTAACACAATCTAATTATGAGTAATATCTCCACATGTTTTTCATTATTAAGTTTCCAGAGTTCTCTTATGTGCATTAGGACCTGCTGATATGACAATAATAGTGATGACGCCATGAGTCAACCCTAACAGAGGATTATCTCCACCCACACGTATCACTTCACAGTGTAAACAGGTGTAGCATTTGGATGAATAGTTGTTGGATTTGTCTATAGGTTTGGCCTTTAATGGACATTTTAAAAACAATGTCAGTATATCACAGAGGTTTTGTTTTTTAAAAACATATGAACTTATCCATAAAGCAGACTGTAGTTAATGGTGACAGTGATAGAGGGCTTATCTTTTCTTCACATCTACAGTTTAATTAAAAACAATGGCTCCCTAGAAGATAGGACATCAATCCAAAAATCTATAGCCTGCTTTGGTAAATGTCAGCAGCAAGAAGGGGAATTGGTAATTACACTTTATTTTGGGGGCCTTGATGGTCAGATGTCATATTTATGTTCTGAAACATGACTGAAAAAGTCACCTGACATCTTACCTAAATTAAATACATGCCTTAATGCACCAGGATATGTTTCCTGTATTTCTGAAAGCACCGGGAGTTACACCTCTTTTCTGTTGACTTTTATGTCCTGAGCATGAACACATCTTTATATATCCTGTTTGTTAGCAGACTGGAGGAGGACAAATGTGAAAACGTGGAGGTGGTACCTTTCCCTCACTCTTCCAGGTGATGAAAAAGCCATACTCATCCACCCTCATCTGACAACTGGGCTCCAAGATGTATGGGTCCTGCAGAGGGGAAACGATTGTTATAAGACAAAGGGCTTCATCAATCACAGGGCTTTATTTGACATTTCCACACATTAAACAGCCAATCCATCCTATACACAGAGGGCTCCTGCAACCACACAAACACTGTGTCTCTGTGCTAAAGAACACGCAAAGGTACAAGTAAGTATTTACATCCAGTACATACTTACAAAGACATTTAGTATGTACACATACATGTGCTCTCCAGAAACCTACAGCTAAGCCAAACAGAGTTAGATAAACGTGACTGCTCGGAACCGTTTTATCTGCAAACATCATCTGACTGGAACACAGTGCTGTGCGCCAGAGACAGGAGACAGTGACCCCTATTTATAACAGAGGTGTTAAAACAGAAACTCAACCAACTTTAGCCTACTTATCTTACTCATACATTGTACACTCAATACCATCAGCAGCTGACAACTCAGATTGTGCTCACAAATGACTGACAAAGTATGTGTATTTATCTCACCTAACTCACACAGCACAAGATGAATAAACCATGCAAGTGAATAACAGAATAGGAGATAGCTGCTGGGTCACTCTTAACTCTAATATTAGTAATAGGGAACAGTGTGACACTTTCATTGCAGACACCTGTAATTTATTCTTTTAAGATCTTGCTGCCATGGGATTTACTGCTGCAAACAGAACTGAGAGGGCCTATTATTTAATTTAACTGCTGTTCTTTCCGTCCTCTCCTGCCACACACAACCACAACCACCATCAAACCAATAGAACAATCCCATTTCCATTTGGGAGACAGTGAGACTGCTGTTGAGTGCAGTTAAAAGCTTGACTCTCTTTCATCAGAATTAGGTTTGACAGAGGCTTCAGTTACACATAGCCAACTCTATGAAAGAGATGGTCCCAAATGAGCCCTGACTGTTAAGCATATACAGCAGGCTACTGTTACACTCTCAGTCGGCTTGTTCTTGTGAAGCTAAAAGGTTTATGGGAACACTCGGTCCTTCCACACGCAAAGAAACAATTAGCTGAGGACCCTAACATCTCTACGTGGACGTGCACAGACCGACAAAGACCCCTGCTTATGGTTGTCCAGCTCCCACTCGACATGGATACATTCTTTTCCAAGTGACGGGGGATGTTTGGGTCAGTGTGTGTGATGTGTGTATTATGTACAGTTTGCTACGTCATTAATGATTTTTGAAACTGGAAGAGAAAAAAACAACAACAAAAAAAAACATATAATGACCACAAAAACACACACAGCCTCAAGCAAAATCAAAATGAGCCACTGGCTGACAGATGAAAACACGAACTGTTTTTCATGCCAAAGTAATCTGACCAACCCGGTGTTCTTCTAATCACTCCAGACAGTTTAATGTTGGACAGACTTTGAATTGAGAGACTCTAGGTGATGTGATGAGGCCCATGATAAGGCTTCAAATTGCACTATGACAACTATGCATGTGCACACGCATACCCATTGCCCGTCTCTACCATCTGTCACTCAGTGGGGTTTCACTCAGCAGAGAACATTTTGTGGATCTAAATCCATGCTGTGTAGCAACGTGTGTATGTGTGTGTGAGAGAGAGAGAGAGTGAGTGAGTGAGTGAGGGTCAGAGAGAGTGTGTCAGTTCATTAGTATTTAGTTTTAACAGTATTATTTAATGACAAAAAATAAAAGGGCAGGAGACGTCACAGTTTTAATCTTTAAGGCAGCTGACTCATGTTGACCTTATTACCACTCAGACCTGTTCTTGTGTCACAAAGCCAAACCCACAGTATCCTCACACTGTTTGCGTTGGAGATCTATGGTGTCTTGAAAGCTCAATTCACTGCAGCTTAAGCAAACACACTATCAGACTGAGAAATTAAAACACTGTCAAAACAAGAAAACAAATATCTTCCATTTGATGACAGATACACTTTAAATAGACACATCAAAGAGGAAAACGCACACAGCGCAACACATACAGAAATGCAAACGTAACACAGATGACCAAGTAAGTGTTTTCTGGTGACTGAAAAAAGGTGACATGGTTGGCTCACTCACATTTTAGCTTGTTTTTGCCATCAACAACAACTTCATCAACTTCAAGAGAGAAAAATGCAATATTGAGCTACTCACATTTGGGTTTAACACTTTGTGTTCCATGGTAACACTCGTGTCACCTGTGCTACTTGCATCACAGTTCTGCATTTGTTTGTGGTTGTGTACTTGTTTGTGAGTATTTTAAGTAAATATTATCAGATTATTAAAAAATGGTGGAAAAGCCACCAGAGATTTGTTGGCAGTGGCAGCTTCATACCCATGGCCTACATCTAGTTAATCAAACTAAGTGAGTCCTGGCCCTGTCCTGTCCAAGCCTGGCTCATATTCACAGCAGCAACACACTGAGGACTTCTTCAGAAACATGCTGGCCCAGTTTCACAGCTCACTTTGACATGGCTCTGGATGTGATGATGCTTCTCCCTCCACTTTCTCAGGTTTTTACCTAAGACGAATGCTCCTCCCTTACCATGCCCATATAAGCCTTGAAGGCTGAGGGATTTCCTGGTGTGGAAGAGGTGATGTACATCTGAGTGAGTGTGTGCGTTCACATGTGTGACACACTTTGCCTTTGCACAGCAAATGTCCTAGCTAAGTGTCCTGATTAAATTAGTCTGAGGAAACATGGTCTAAAAGACAGGATGACCTACATGAGGTCAGTTCTATACAGGCAGACCAACAGCATGGGATAAATCTTATTCATCCCATTTTGTAGTTGTACTGAACAGTTGAACCGAAACAATAGTTTAATATTTTCTCGTTTGAAAAATCTGATTTTGTCCCCCAAATTTTGACAGCAATTATTTTTTTAGCTCAGTTTTTTATCTTTGGATGTTCATTACATTTTTAGTGTTGCTCTATTAAAATACAAGTAACTCACTGATTGAGATCACACACACACAAAGTCTTTGCAGTCTGATGTCAATATGCTCAGTGGATATGAAGCAGACAGTCCGTCGCCATGGTGAGGCATCTTAATAAGGCTGATGAATGTAGCCTGCCTATAACGAGGGCTCCGATGACGCCTGGTTATTAGGGAGACGCCTCTGCTCTATTATGTGTGTGTGTGTGTGTGTGCGCACGCGTGCGCGCGTAAGAGCTTGCTAATGACTGGCCCGGGGGTGGTCATTAAGGTGAAGGATGGTATTTGGACCAATAACCTATGTCAATTGCAAACTCATGCCACAGGTCATTCATGCGGTCATCAGGGACTCCTAAACTAAATCATACAATACTATATAAACTATCATAAATCTAGAATTAAAAGCTTAAAACTGTTTATTTCTATACTTTGAGCTTTTATATTTTATTTAGGAAACTCATAAACGCCTGAGTAATAAGTCACATACCTCATCAAATCTGTCGAATGAGGCGCCTTCCTGCATGAACTCAGGCAGGTGCTTCTGCCAGTTGAACTCATAGGACTTTGTCATGGCTGCTCACAAACCTGGAGAAAAAGAAGCAAAAAGAAAGAGATACAGAATGAAAAAGACAAGCGAAAGAGAGAGATCAGGATTTCCTAAAAATAAATAAATAAATAATGATAAAATCCAAGTGACCAAATTCGTGGATGTTTCAAGTACAGAACACAAGCCAAATGACATAAACAAAGACAGTATTCTGACTGGTTGTCACAAAGATGCAGGTGCTAAAATCAATAGTTATATCTGATTGCATGAGATTCACTGTATTAATGTTTCAGTTGCAGACTGGGCTCTTTACTGAGTAATAACAAGGGAAATCTCGCCACTTCACCACTCGAGCATTTACTTGGCACCTGTAGTCCTGCTGGGATTAAACAATGAAAATTAGCTATTGAATGCAACATAATTTCTTATTGGCTGTCACCTGGCATGTAATATAAAGATGTATGAAATGGATTTGGGAATGAGAAAATGTAGTAGTTGCCAAATTTAAATGTGAACGCATTGGTGTAACACTGATCATCGACACTCATTTCACTGACAATCCTTATGTATTCTTCACAGAACAGTGTCAGAGTTGTAGAAAGATCAGGAAAGGAAAAATAACCTGGTACAAGTTTTCACAAATTACACCATTGCAAATCTCACATGGACAACCTCGTTAAATGGACATTGCTTAGTTAAGTCCCTATCCAGAGTTCAAATACAGACAGAAAGGAAAACAAACTGACGATGCAAAACCTTGAAGTTCTACTACTACTATTATATTGCACTGAAACATGTAATGTGCAGTGTTTTACTTCAAATACAAAAATTAAGTCAGGCTTGATTCGTGTGACACACTTGCACGTGTATCGTGCAAGCTACCCCGCACAGGAAACTGTAATATTGTTGATGACACCATCCAAATATAGGCTTCCCTGACGTCAGCCTAAAATGTGTCATTGCAAAACGGAGAGGGAAAAGCTCACTAGAGAATGTGACATGCTCAGTATAGTCTAATGTCTTAGCTGGTATCATTTTGGGAATTCTCTGAGGTGTAATTCAATTGTGATTAGGTAGTCATTCAACTTATAGTGTTATTATTTGCTGTGATAACAATAGCATACCGTATATACAGTACAGAGAACCGCATAACACTACAATCATAGCATGACTGTAATTGTATCTAAACATACTGGAGAGGCGTATGGAAGGTGTAAATTAATGGCAGACTTCTGTTACTACCCAATTCTCTCACAGGGACAGAAAAACAAAGGAAAGGGAGACAAAGGGAAGCTAGAATCAAGAAAGCAGTGAAAAATTGAAAAGGCACAGGAAAAGGGAGAGGTAGGAGAAAATAAAAGCAGTTGACAAAACGTAAGAGCCAAATGTAAATCTAGAACGAACAGGACCTCACACACATCCTTAGGCTATAGACATGAGACAAGAGAGTGACAGGAGAAGCACAGACACAAAACACAGAGGGAGATGGGTGGGTAAAACAGCTGTGTGTGACAGAGGCTGGCTGGAGGACAGGGTGGTGAGTACAGCAGGGGGCAAATGCCTGCGTTTGACATGGGGAACACAAATCAGGGGCAAAATCAACAGAGGCTATAGACAACTGCCACTGTTGGTGGGATACACTTCATACCGCTGGCATAACAAATGCAGATGAAAGCGAGGGTTTAGACCTGTCTATAGGCTGTGATCACGAATCACACACCCCGATTCAGAAAGGCTACACAATAATGAAACAGAAAATAAGAGCTGATCTCAAATAGGTTCATTCATAGATGCAATTATTCTGAATATGGTGGGTAGACCAACCAGAGAGTTTGAGAACATACAGGACAATTACTATTTTAATTTGTTGTAGAGAGAGGCCATATCTTATTTTGAGTGCCAACCATCCCAAAGTGGGATCTGTTGAAAATCACAGTGCTATGGGAGACGTAGCAGCCAGGGCAGGTCAGTACATCCCCTCGATGGAAAAAAAAAAAAAAAAAGAGGCCAAATTCATCAAACCCAGCCCTTCACCATCTGTGGTCATACCAGGGGACTCTAACAGACACACATCCTGTCAGGGGAATGGAAACACAGATGCACACTTGCTGTGGAGATTAAGAACCGAGGAGAGGGAGTGCACCATTAACACAGGCCACACAGAGAAGGCCAGAATCAATAGGCTGCATTTAGTCCAGATTATAATGACCAAAAAAATATTATATCCAGATTTAAAACTATTCAGATAAATGACACATCTATTTCGGACTAACTGGGTTGTGCTGTCCTGTCTGATGTTAGCCTAGATCTTTCCACTCTCAACAGTATGCATTAGATAACATTGTCCTCAGTGGGATGAAACCTGTCCAATAGCAGCACTGCACACTGGGGTTCTGTAAGGCCACGCCAGCGCACTCACTGGGCCTCTGAGCTCCTGGACGTGTGAATGCGCACGTGAGGACCCGAGGGGAGCTGAAGGAAGCTGGTGAGGTCCGAGCCCCCTGTCCAACCCCTGACAATGAGATAATTACGATAGATAGAAGCCCCATGAGGCAAACTGTTCCCAGCCTCCTCATCTAAAATGGCAGCTAGAGTAACACCCAACGGTCCCATACCTCATAAACTAAAATTAGGCTTCAGCTACATCAGTCAGTCAGTGGTGGAAGGGTTGACTAGGGACACACAAGTGAAAAACACATGCAGAGTGGCACACTAGATGTGGCAGGCATATTAAGCATAGCTATCCTTTAGCAAATAATCCCCAACAAGGTATTAAGCAACAGGCTTGCGGGGAAATAAAACACAGGCCCTTTTGTCAGACCTGTTTTCTGACATTTCATCTTACATCACACATCCTCATGGATTCAGCTTTACCACCATCATGGGCTCATGTTCAGTATCAGTGGTCAGCAGGTCAGACTGTGGCTTTACTGGCCAGTTGCCATTGGCTTAAATGTGGAACTGTGTGAATGGAGTCACTTTTAAAAAATTTAGAAAAATCACAAAACTTAAGATAATGTACGACAGATGTATTTAAAAACCTGGAATCATTATCTATGGCTGGCAAGCATTAAAATGAGAAAGATGGTTAATTGGCACTAGAAATGTGACTGACCTGAGCATTCCTGAAAAACAGGAAATGGGAATAGTTTTACTCCAGTCCAACAAATATGCAGATGACTGTCATTGCCCTCGTTTCGTCACTGTGTTTAAGACAGAAAAGTCCTCATTCTATTTAGTTTTACAAATCTGCATTTCTTTAACCTCCGGGGACTGAGCAGCAGTAGCAGCTCATAACCAAATTCTGGGCCCGCCTGCTGTTTCCATGGCAATGGCAGGTGAAGCCAGGTGAAAGTTATCACGTCTAATTGCAGGCAGAACCTAAGTCTACTTCCCTAACAGAGGTTTTATGGAGTACAACAGATGGGTTTAAAGGCCCTGCAGACACACAGTGCATTTTTAGCTACACTGGCTGAATCTCTTTCTTTAACGTTAACTGTTGTAGGACCTTTCCTATTTAAACAAAGGTAAAAGTAAACCCTCCAACTTATAGGTCAAACAAGAGCTATGTGTACAAAAAAAAAGTAAAAAAAGGTCAAATAAACAAACTGGTAGGTCTTTGTATATTCAAACCCACAGAAGCCATGTTAATTTCAGGAAAATAAAGCAGCCATGTAAGCAAGAAGACTACACAGAAAGATGTCAAAATATTCATTAAAAAAAAGCTGTAAACTTCTCCCTCCAGCCACTGATCAGTGGCTGACGTTTTCCCTTTCAGCTTCACTGGCTGGGACCTAGCACCTGCTCTGGTCTGTGCAGGGTGAGCTGGATGTCTGGCATTACAGTAGCATGGTCCCTTTAATTCACCTAGCATGGCCAATACACGTCTGTTTTACTGCACAAGTACATACAGTCACATGTCATACTGCAGCACTGCAGTCTCCAAACTATACAAATGACAGCGCGCCACCATGTCCTCCTCTCTGTTTGTCTTGGATATTTACCTTGTCTGGCGGCTACGAGAGTGTGAAGGTGAAGGCATTAAACTAACACGACTCTATTCGTTCTATTTACAGTAGATAATGAAATATCGCACTACAAGGATACAGCTGAAAAACACTCAACACTCACTTTTTCATTACACACAACACCCATGTATGCAGGGCTGCTGGAGGGGCACAGAATGACACCAAGAGAGATGTTTCCTGTGAAGAGTCCCTACACTTTGTCTTACTGTGCCTGTCCCTTGACAATACCATCAAGCTTCCTCTGTCACTATAAGACTATAAGGAGCAGTGCAAACCTTGTGGCTAAAGCCATCTTAGGACACGGACACACACACACACACCCACACACACACACCCACACCCCTACGCTTGCTTCTGCAAAGCAAATCCACTGGCTCTAGGTACAATTTCTTTCACGGCAACATGTTCAATTTTCAAATGACTAACAAAGACTTAACTCATCCAGGCGTTTCACAGCTCTGAAAGTCACCACAGTCTGTCATCTGCTCTATAGTAGAGGGCTGAAAAGACTTAAAATATGCTACATTTAACCATTACTCATTAGGTTTGAGAGCTGCAAATTAAGACTGGCATTTTAATTCAGTTTTTTGTCATCAACTGGGTTTTCCCTCTTTTACTATACCAATCAAAGTAAATGATTCAGACTGAAATCATCGACAATGAATCTTTGCTGAATGAAATTTTCACTGAATAATTCCGTATTTCGATACTCTGACGGCTCCTCAAGCTCTGACTACTTAGGGTATTACTAAACATGTATTCTGTCCAATTTTCTTTAATGCATCATAGTCCTCTGGAGATCACATTCATCTCCTGACAAACAACTCAGATCATTTCCCACGCATGACTTCTCTCAGACGGCTTTTTCAGTCCACACAAACAGGCTGTTTGTAGTCATTCTCAGAGCACACCACTAACACTGAACGGGTTAGAGTTCAAATCCCACTGGAGCCATATATTCCAACTGTGTTTTTCTGATATTTGATAAATCTGCAACAAAATGCATGAATGTGATAACAACTCTGTTGCTAATCTGTGACTCAACAAAAGGATTTTAGAAATTTTGACTTTATTGTTGTTTTGCAGTTCAATGATTTCCTGTTGTAGGTAGTCTGAGACATCAGCTGGCTCAACAATTAAAGTTTTAACAAATATATTCCTTTCCTTCTATTTATTTTTTTTGTTGACTGAAACCTTTCTACAAATGCCTAAAGGAGTTTAACAAACCCAGGAGCATATTCAGATGTCAACACAAGCTTTTGTTGCCTCCTCTACAGATGCAATTGGTTACTTAGTTTGCAAAGACAGCAATTCCTCCCTTTTAACAAACTTGGTAATCCCACGTACAGCTGAAACCAACACTGCAGCTATTTTACTTTGTCTGGTTTCAGCAGCTATGCAGCAGCAACAAGGCCCCTCCGCAAGTTCTCCCTCTGAATAATGTTTTAGCTTCTTAGCTATCAGGTCAGTCACCAAAACTCTTGCCTACATAAGACTGTCAGACAGTGGAACGAACAACATTCCACATTTAAGTTTAATTTTCATTTCATGTCATGAGCATTTTTAAATGTCTGACTTGGTATTTTTTGTACTTATTGATCCCCCACTGGACGTATACATTTCTCATTGCTGCAGGAGGGTGTAATGTATGTGCACCCTGAAGCACATTCACTGCACACAAGGAGAAACCAGTTCATGACATACCAGTTCAATGTTCACTGCTGTTTATATTTAAGTGACACTTTAGCAGCTACAGTACGTTTACTTTAGTTGTAGTTGTCAATAACATTAGCTTTACAAAAGCCTGATCTAAAATCCATCTGAAGAGTTTTGGTTGAACGAATGTGCTGTAGAGCACTTCAGTCATGTCAGCTATCATATATTTCAGTCGAACACAAACTGTGGTCTAATAATGTACCATTTGGTGGTATCAATATATTTCTAAAACTTCCTGATGGCTGCAGATTTTAGGGCATTTTCATAGTATTATACTTACAAATGTCCATTACACAGTCCTTGATATTGTGGCACATTTCCATTATGCACACTAAGAGAAAAGCAAGAAAACACACACACGCACACACCGCAGCTCATCTTGTTTAGTTTAACTTTTTTATGACCTCCGGTAAGACAACCAGATACCAGGATATGCAGAAAACAGAAGAAAGAAAGAACTATATCATGGAAGCAAGCGTCAGTTTGCCACTAACAGTCATTCACAATCACAGACAGACAGGCTACAACATTCTGGTGGTAACAGGGTTGTTCAACTGCATTACCTCAAATTGATTAAATTCGGCCCCATCAAGCAGAATGCAGTTCACAAGAGATGTTTATGTTGCCCTTAGTTTGCCGTATATATCACTCAGATAGGATGTGATGCCATAAGACAGAGCAATATAATAAACATTCTATTGTTTACACTGAATGAAAGTAGTCTTTAATTCAATGAGAGCCGTTGGCGAGGACCAGAGTGATTTACAACACCATAAAGACCTTGGTTCTCTCTGAGCAAACAGCACATATGGCAGTGAAATCAATGCTGCTACCACCTGTGATTGTGTTTTTTCTTTTCATTTAGTCACTAAACAGAAGGATGGTGTTGAGGGGACAGTGGTCACAGAGTAAACATGCAGTCACCTTAACTTACTTCTGTGCATTTATTTATTTATATTTGCTCAACTGATGGCTGGGACATGCCAACCTCAAGACTCCATGTTACCACACTAAACCAGTTAGTTAACAGGGTAACCTAGTGAACAGGGAGAGTAAAATGTCACTGTCACTACTTCTTGGGCTGTATATATGAAACTAGTGTATTCACCATCTGTTTCCTGAGGTATGTGGATGACGACGTATTATGCTGTTGAATGGAAGAAGTCATATCAGAGCCAAATGACCCTTTACTAACCTCTTTCCTGCCTTAAATAGTTGAGGATCACCCTGCTCACTCAGTCCCTGCTTATATAACTGACTTGAGCCTGGGATGGAAACTGTCTGTCTCTCAGTCACACACACCGACTAGTGCCCACCAGATGAAATGGATTCAAACAAGTACTCATCACATGCCCACAAATATCATCCATATATCGAACATATCATTTCACACACAGTAAAATACAGCAGTAGGATCTCCCTCACTTTAAACACAAGATTTGTCAGTGCAGACGCCAGCTGACGATGAAGATGTTAATTAGTTCATAAAGCACACATGAATCCTGGGACACACACACACACACACCCACACACTCAGAGAGTTATATAACAGCTTTATATAGTCATCCCCTGTCTGCTAAACTGTGTTATACAAAGAATTTAACACATAGCCTAATGGATGAAGAACTCGCCATAGTGTGTACATCAGAGACAGTGTGTTGACCCAAGAACCAATGACAATCCTCAATGAGTCACTGAGGGAATACTGAGGCCCCTCCAGAGGGAACGAGGGGATGGGAGGGAGGGGGAGAGAGCGGGGTAAGGCCTGTCCTCGGGATATCAGTAAAATTAATCAGAAGTATTTAGAGCTTTGCCTATTTCACTTTATCTCCATCTCGCTCAGATTCTCTCTCTCTCTCTCTCTGTGTGTGTGTGTGTGTGTGTGTGTGTGTGCGCGCGTAGATAGAGTAGTTTGAGTAGACAGACCTCCATGACAGAGTTACAAGTGCATGTGTGCAGTATGCAGGAGGTTCCCTAAGTGTGATGAGGTAAAAGGGGCCATGCTTAAGTCCTCCCTCACAACAGGACACAGTTCTCAGGTCAACACCTCCCTTTCTAAAAAGACCATGTATCATAGTTACATAAGGAATCTGATGACATTAAGAACAGAAAAAAACGATACGACAGTGAAACAATACACGACCAAGAGAACAAACTGCATTAAAACACTTTTAGAATGTTGGAATTTTACATGTTTGAGGTTGCTGTGAAGGAAGACCATTTTTCAGGAGGTATCTGTGTCTGGTTAATAATAGAAACAACACAGTGTTGGAGAGATTTAAAATATGGTACATTAAAAATAGCACAGATATGACTGATGTGGATGTGAGTGAAGAGTGGGTCTATGTGGAGCCTGTGTAGACAGCGGCACATTTCTTTCTTCTGACATACTAATGATAACAAAACTCAATCTCCATTGCTTCTGAGGTAGACACAACGTTCCTTTACTTCACCTGTTTGGTCAAATCTCTAACTTATGTGATAACACTGAAATGTTTTTGTCTGAACATAGTTTTGGTCCCAGTTTTTACCGTTTAAAGTTTCCATATTATTTAACATCCAGTAGTTTTTCCATTTTCTCCTGACATGTGCATTATTGCCTGCTGTGGTAGCCTGTCACAGAATCACTTGGTACTGGAAGCTGCACTTACTATTTTATATACACACACACACACACACACACACACACACACACACACACACACACACACATATTATACTATTATATGATGATCAGCATGCAAGACTTACTTTTCATCTTAAATGAATGGATTGATGTTTGACTTGATGCTGATGAAGGTAGGTGCAGGGAAATTTGTAAAAGCCTGTTAATTTGCTCAACTTTGCACAGGGATGCCTGCAGAAGGAAAATACTAAATTGTCCCCACATTACTTCGTTAGACCTTCAGACTGCACTGTGTGTATGATGGTCTCATTTAGACCAGATTAGGAGGTCAAAGGTTTGGTATGCCCAGCAACAGATGCCCTGTGGACTCTTCATGGGCAGGTTTGCCCAAACATGGTCAAAGACACTGCATTAGTGCAGCTGACCTATATAAAAGGACTTGAAAAGCCACTGTATCCTGGCTACTGCAAAATGAATAAACACAACTCAGAAAAAGAAACACAATTTGGGAGTGCACCTTCACGTCTGAAATGTTAGCCAGAGATAAGGCGCTCCACCCACTGTCCACACTGCTGTCCAGCTCCAAGGGGGAGCCAGAGAAATGAGGGATAACCCAGCATGAGAAATGAGTAATAAACAGAAGCTTGAGAGCTTGAGATGAGGAGAAGTGAACAGGAAAAGGGCAGGGGGAGGGTGCTGGCATTACTGAGAAATATAGGATTTCTCCCCAGTGCCCAAATAAGTACCTATTATAAGAGAATCTGTGCCCTGCTGAGCTGCCGATAAGGCAGCCAGGAGAAAGGAGCTGTGGAAAAAGAACATGACCATATAGAGAGGTGAGCTGTGGAGAGAAAGAGCAGGAGAGGGGCAGAGGTTAAATGGTTTTCCTGAATCTGAGCTCTCCACTGGCAAAATCCCAGTGAAGAGAGCCCCAGAGTCCTCCTGACTGACACAGTCGGGTTGCCTCCTGTGAGCATGACTGCCTAAGACACCGCTCTGATACAGGTTCGACAGTATTGATTAGAAGCAGATGATATTTCATCAGGCTCTTCTCAAATCAAGCCCGAACGTGTCGATGCCAGACGGTGACTTTTCAAACCACCAGACTGACGGAGGAAACGAGGAGACAGAGACAAAAAGATGAAACCTGTCTTGACCAACAAACACCCCACAGATGTTGCTCCACTCTGACACCACTGGTCTCCATAGCAACCCTCTGGCCAGTAATAGCCTCTAGCTCGCCTGGCTGCAGTGGCGTCATGCAGACGCACACACAAACAACATACACGTACAAACACTCACATTTCAGCTCTGAATGGGATCCCGGTGTGTATTTATAGAGGCAGAGGGACTCACTAGCCCACCCAGCTGAACTACACCCTCAGGCCCTTGCAGAGAGCACACATCTCAACAGAGACCATCTACCCCTATCATTAAAAGCCTTGACCACACACACCCATAAAAACAGATCCACCAAGTCCCTCAGTTCTAGTAAACAAGCCCTGTAATTGGCGATAACAGATAGCCGGGAATTATACATTAGAGCTGGTTTGTGTTGCAGCTTTCCCTGAGTACGTGCAAAAAGGAAGGGCTACATATTGATATGTTTGGCCTTTATTACATAGACAAACAGATTTTTCTTCTGCTAGAATATTCCATCTTTCAAGTTCTGCACAACATAGTTTTACCTAAAACTGACAGTTGTCAACAGGGGTCTTTGGCACGTGGACACATCCTGTTAGAGAAGCTACAGAATGAATACAGAAGACTATTTCTCCAAAAAATTACTACTGATACACAAATAAAGAGTCAGCTTGTTCTCCCCTCATGTGAAGTCTAGCCTCAGAGGATGAAAGAAAAGGGTCCCATACTCATCGTATGTTTGCAGATTCATGTACTGAACAACTCCCAATTCAGACGATGACACATTGTTATTACGCTACCACTAAGTATTCTGTACCTCTGTTATGTGCTACATAATAAAACATACATCATAATAATCCACACTGAATTATATTGGACTGACGTAACAGGTGTGAGGCCTCTGAAAGGCCAGCTGGCACCGTGAGGTGGTGACAACTGATGTTTGGCAATATTACCCTGTGTGTCACGGAGACACAGAGATCTCAAAATGGCCATTTGGAACATCATTTGACCAGTCATACTGCTGTGTAATCATTTAGGTATACAGTCCTATCCAGCATTGTAAATTACAACAGCAGGGAATGTAGCAGAATAACTGGAACACATGTAATATCATTTACATGGAAAACACATTTTTCTTTTCAGCAGCAAAGTCTGTACTATTATATGTTTTGTTCTGTACTGTCACATGGACAGCAACAACAACAACCTGTGAGGTATACAGATTGTATACAGTACCTGCCACATGACTATATAACGTCCCATTACATAAATAAGAAAAGCTGCTCAGTTACATTGTGACAGCAATTTGCAGTTCAAGCCTGGCGGGGACCTGATGGTTATGTAAAGGATGGGGAAAGCCGCGCTGCTGTACTGTATATATGTGGGAGGTGAATCTGTGTGTACTCACCAGGTGACGGACAGAGGAACAGATAACTGAGGGGAGGGGAAATACTGGAGGACAGCAGCACTGGACCACTCTGAAAGAGAGTGACAGAGAAAAGGAGAGAATGATGAAAAAATGAAGCACAATTTGTAGAAATCCAACATCTAACTGCTTCATTTTGTACATTTACAGTAATATTACTTGTTTGTAATACCTGCAGGGAAGCCACAGACACATACACACACACACACACACACACACACACACACACAACTTCTCTCATCTTTTTTGGCTTGTGCACTGTTTTAATCAGTCATTTGGCTTCTGCTGAGTAAACTTTTAATAGGAAGCTGCCTCCCTTAAGAATGGCTGCCTTCGTCAAAGAGAGTGGTGGAAATGAGCTGGAGAAGAAGACAAACACCACCTCCGCATCTGCTCTACCGTGACTTTTGAGTGGTGGAAATATCAATGAGAAATAAAAGGGTTTGCTAAAAGCATACAATGTATATGTAAAATACAGTGTGGGTAAAGGGATAGACAGAGGGGCAGAGTGAGTGAGACAAATGGGAACAATAACTATAGATGGAAATGGGGATAATCCTCCTCTTGACATGCTGCCTTACATCCTTATGTTCACACCAGACAAGACAAATTCCTCAACATTTCCTGTACTTAGCAATGACTGTTCTGCTCGTGTCTTTCGTCACCTCATCATTACAGCTCCATCGTGCTTCGCGGAGTGCAGTGCAGGAACCATAGCGGTAAAAGTTTCTTTATACAAGCACTTTGGAGGATAAACTTTGCCAGATAAGCACAGAGTAGACCTCAACAACTATGTGAAGAAAGTCGCCATTCAGCAGGTTTTGTTTACATCTGGGATTATCCAAGGATATTAATGTTGATTTTTGTAAGGCCGTTAAAAAATGTATCCTCTGCCTAGCTCCTTAGCTGCTTTTTGAAGAAGGCTTATCATAATGTACATCCTCTCAGCACATTTAAAAAAGGAAGAAACAATAGCGATTCAGGAACCATTTAACATAAGCTGCTCTACATTTATCAAATTCAGTCAGGTATGGTTTTCAATGTTAGGGTGTCTGACCCAAAACACAATTTCATCAAAAACATCGACAACAATATTGTAGTATAAAAATAATGATTATGCAATGCTGTGTAAAACCCTGGTTAACAATCCATGCAAAAGATGTTATCCAGGAAAGATATGTCACTGTTACAGTATTTCCATTGTTTGATCCCTTGCACTGGCTCTCAGCCTTTTACTTCCTGTGTGACCACTTCCTGAATAATGGGTCTTTCCCAGGGGAACCATCTTTAGCAGTGCTCAACTATCTGAATCTCATGTAGTCCCAGAAAACAGAATGAAGCGAATCTGGAGCAAAACAACCCAGGGCTCTACCACGTAACTCATAGAATTCATTACTGATGCTAAACACTGAAGAGAACAGTCTAATGATATTATGTAATACAACGGAGGGGTCCTCGATTATTAATCATGCTATACATAATATCATAATGAGACGTCTAATGAAGGAAATCACTCTATAAAGTAGCCTATGTAAGCCACGCAGCACCACTGGGGCTTGCTGTGGAATAGTATACTGTATATTTTAGCTAACAGAGAAGACACAGAAAAGGATTAACTAGGTGAAATGAAACAAAATGTTGGAACTAAATTTGGAGAAATCAGTCATTAATCATCAGTCATCTGCTCTCTATTTCTATGTCTCTCTCTCTCTGTCTCTCTCCTATTCATGTACCTGGGTCTCTCCCACAGTGGCAGCTTATAGGGATCAAATATTCTACATGTCAAGTGGCCTCACTGGACAAGAGCTGTTCACGTGCCTCTTCAGCCAGGGGAGCAGATCAGTGGGAACACTCTGTGCCAAAAAGGGAAGTCACATAAACAGAGATCCGTATTTATGTTATGCTTAACATGTTGGCGAGAACATGACAGCACGGGCCTAAACAGACAGACAGACAGAAAGAATCCCCTAAAGCAAGTTATAGCCTGAGGGCCGTCACAACAAAGGCTCAGTCAGCCCTGGTCTTCAGCCTGCCCTGTGAGCCAGCTAAGACTATTCCACCTCAGTGACTATTGTGCTAACATTAGATCTCAGTGTTTCCACAGTCTGGATTTCATTTTATGTTAATATTTAATTAATAAACTGATCAGCCACCAGTATGTTTCTTCTTCACCCGTAAAACTAACTATTTTGTTACTTCCCTTGACCCCTGGATTTTACCTACGGAATGGAACAGGTACAAATATAAAATACAATGTAAAACAAACAAACTCTGCTACCATGGAAACAACATGCACCACTGTCAGCAGAGTAAAGTCCAGTAATGGATACAAAATATTAATCAAAGGATGGGGGATGTACTTTGCTACCTGAGCTCTCTCGCTCTGCTTTTTCTGTGCGTTTATTTTTAGATGGTGCTATTCCTAGTAACATCCAGTGGTGCAATAATAATTCCTTTGATTAGAGCAACAGGTAAGAGGCTGGTAATCTCAACCCTGAGGATTTAAATGTTATAAACAGTGGCAGCTCCACCGTCATCAGTCAAACTATGACAGCTCTACAGGGGGAAATGCACAGGGGTGCTGATTAAAAGGACAGCAATGTTAATGCAGCCAAGCACACACACTCCCACAGGTATCACAACATGTGTCGTGGCAGGGGACGTGGCATTATGCTTTGTTACCTGAAATAACTTCATCCAAAAATAGCACTCATGCACACACATTGTGAGACACAAATACACACACAGATACAAGAATTATCCTCATAAATCTAGCATGGCATTACTCCAAGCAGAATAATACCAACACCCAAGAATATCCACACCAAAAGGTGGATCAAGAGATAAGAGCCTCCCTGTTGGCTGTTTTGCTGCCATTAACAGCACCTCACAGAGTGTTGAGAAGATAACATGAATTCTGTCCCTGATGTTAGATAACTTCCTCTATGAAGGGGATATCAAACAACAGGGGAGCACTTTGAGGGGAAACCCAGCCTCCTGGTTTGCATGCAGCTGTGTCCCACAGAGGGACAGGGCTCCTCAGAGGGTTGAGAGGAGGGTCACCAGATTGCAAAGGAATTTCAGTACATGATGCTATTGAATGGAAATCCAGACGATGAGGGGGGGTAAGCGACTCAGATAGCGATGGCTAAATAAGCACAAATTAGCCTCACAACACCTTTAAGTTCATAAATACGCATGTTTCTCTGTAATCTGTCTAAGTGCAAATAAAAGTCTAAAAATATCATGTTTTGGTTTTACAGGGGAGGTTACAACTTATCATTACCTGTGAGGTTGCCAGGCAACCAGCTGTAAAGTTACTCAGCCCATTTCCAGTCTTCCAGAAAGTAAAACAATTACCCGTTTCACACTGTTAGGTCACAGGTGAAATAAATGAACGAACATATACTCATATATTTAATTAACTTTTTACCCATGTGTAAATAAGTCAAATGCAGGCGGCTCCAAGAAGCTATATCATTTATTCATATGTTATATTTTGTTTTAAAAACAAACCAAAAGACCTGTACTGACTATAACTGAATGAATGAGTGGAAAGAACGCTTTCTCTCTGTCCTCTTCGTAAAGACAAAAGCAGAGCTGTCCTGAGAGGAGGTCAGAGTACAGTGGAGTAGAGAGAGACAGAGCGATGCACACACACCCAAACATTTCACGTACACTTTGGCTTTTCTTTTCTCAATGATGCTGTCAGGAGCCGGCTCCCTGAGGGCCAAAGTAAGAGAGAGGGAAACAGACAGGAAAATCCAGACAGACAAGAAGTGAGAGGGAGATTTTTCTTTTTTCTACTTAGTGAGTCAGAGAAGGAAAATCACTACTTTTGGTACTACTTACGACAGTGGAGTATGTAACTTAACTAAACATGACAATTAAATAAAGTACATTTTATACATACTGTATAGTACTTCTATCATAGAGCATGGAGTACTAGAGGCAATAAAACACTATGAATGATACCTCTGCAGAAAGTAGAAAAATTGCAGCACTTAAATATCACTTTCAGGTACTATTTCAGAGGTCAGGGGTCGCGTTTCTCCTTCACAGGCCATTTTAAATCTTGCTCTGAGGGTCGTTTGACAGATAGTAGTGAGGATGACCTAAATCCAAAAATCTTCAGGATGTACGTTAAATGCAGTTTACAGAACTAAAGGAGAGGGAGGCTTTTGTACAGACCCTTTACTCCATTTTTGTTTTGTAGCTCAGTGAGTTTGTGTTGCTATGCTGTCAGGCACATGCTGTTAAAAGACAAATCACAGAGCCACTTGCTATCACTGAGACAAAAATAATAGCCGAGTTGTAGTTGAAATATTTTTTGTTCATCAAAGGCCAGAGAGAGAGTATAAATGTTTTTTTGCAGCATCCTTTTTCAATGTGTTGTGCCACATTATTAATATATTCTACAAAGATTGTTTGAGGCAAACTGACGCACAACTGGTAGAATTCCACATCGCCTGCCTCTAACAGCAACAAGGCTCCTTCACAAATTCTTTCTGAATGTGGCTTAAGCCGTGTAGTTATTACTTCAGCTCACCATAAAACCTGCCTGCATCCTCACTGACAGAATGAGAGAAAGCCCAGGAAAGTTGCTTGGTGGGGAATCAACCAATATTGTATTATGAGTAATGCAAACCAAACATTTTCTCCTGCTGGTAGTGTACAGTGCATTAAAAGTATTCAACTGACATAGCAGCGTGGCTTGTGTGTTTGTTACTGAGGTTAGCTCTGTGTGTCTGGAGTCATTCATCGGAAATACTATCACAATACAGAATCAGATGGTAGGCTCTATTATTTTGACTAATTGATACTTTATAAACATGGGTTTGTTGGGTTTTTATCCGCTGAACACAGTATTTATAGTTTTCCCATTCTTCCTTGTGTGATATAACAGTGTCACTAGGAATACTAGGAAAAAGTAATGTCTCTCAACATTTGCCAGGGGGACATTTAGAACACTCTCATGATGTCCGATAATTGTGGCACTTTTCTAAACTTTACTTTATTTCCACAGTATGTTATGATAGCCATCTAGTGGATTTGTGTGCTAAGCTGAGTTTGTTTAAATGACATGCAAGAAGTGGCTGATGAGAAAGCATTAGGGGCCTTTGACAAATATCTGGCACTGATGGGAAATCCATGTGAGGGAACTGTTTGTCCATCTTACTGTGTGTTTGCTGAGCCCGAAAAGTGTTTGTTTCTCTCAGTCCTAGAGTTCAGGGAGCATTTTGTATTTAGTGAGTTGTAAACTCATGAGGATGGTTGACAAAAACACCATTAAAGTCCATGGTGTTTCTTCACCCATAAGACAAACAAACAAACAAACAAACAAACAAACAAACAGGAATTAGGCCTATATTAAATACTCCATGCTGTTCAGCACTGAGATATTCAGGATAAAAAAACAGAAAAAAACAGTTCCTCACAGACATTAAATTATGCAAGTCAACAATTAAAGAAGAAACAACTCTGTGTACTCTGTATTCTGTATTACTACTTAGCTCAGCAGGATAAGTGATAAGCTCAGCATCTAAATGTTACATAATTGCTTGGACTTTTTATCTCATACAGTAGTGGGCTGATTAAAGATGTTCTCCTTCCACACACATGCACGCATGCACGCACACACACACACGAGCGCGCGCACGCACACACACACACACACACAAGCATCTTGCTCTATCTTTTTCCAGCCAGACAGAAGCAGTGCTGTAGAAAGAGGAAGACGCAACATTCTTGCCGTTTATCTAGTCATCTGATCTGGCCAGCAAGTCATGTGTTGGAGCCGTGTTAGTTTCTTGGCAGCATGCTTTAGGCTACCATAACCCTCGTCTAATGCGTTCGCCTGATTTTAGTGTCTCCGATCATGCATTTACATTGCTCTCTATCTTAACGTGATCAAACTCCACTCCAACTCACACAAACACTGGACTTAAATGTTGAGTTATTTGACTGAAATCATCTTGTCTTGCCTGTTGTTCTGGAAAACCAATACCTGCTCTGTGTAAAATCAAACTGATAACATGCAAGATCTAATCAATACAAATGTGTTTCTAATTTCCTCCCTCAAATATTGGCATTGTGATAAATGTTAATTTTTTTGCTGACTTCAATGTCAGTGAAATTGAAAAGCCTTATTCTCAGCCATTACTTGACTGGATGGGTAATAATAACTATCCAGGAGAGGATGATAAAAAAAAAGTTTTGCATTCTGGAGCAAAGGTCGACAGTTTAATTGGAAGTGCAAATTGCATTCACTTGTATTCCCACTGTGGACTCAGCTATGGGTATAGTGAATGTGCACAACGCATGTCTGAGGTGGTAGGAGGGGGGTGGGAGGTGGATGGTCAGAGAGAGGAGTCAGAAAGTGCACGTGTTTACCCGAGCTACAATTATTGTCACTTTAGTGTGTTTTTTACTCCTCAAAGCCTGTTTCACATAGGCCAGGATGCTCCAACTGCCTGCTACCGAATCAGCCAAGATAATGCTGCCAGTTTTTTGTTAAGAAAGTGTAAATATTGACTTGATGACTGCGGCTCCCATCTGTTGGTGTGAGAGAAAGCTGCTCGCTTTCTTTCTTGTCTGCGTTACTTTGGCTCCCGGTCTCTCCCCATCTCTCTCTGTGTTACTGACTGAGAGTCTGCAGAGAATACCCCTGTCATTATATTCACCCTGCAGCCACACTTACCCTTGTAGTGACGACTAACTCCCTCATTGCTTTCTTTAAGCAGCAAACAGTACACTCATACATTAATCTATAACATATGGATCGGATATGCTGCTGATATATTTGAAGCTGAGAGTCATGTAGAGCTGAGGGGTTTATCAGTGCACAGAGCAGAGAGTAAAGCAGTGATTTACTCAGAATGTGCATAATGATAACGTCCTTTCCGTTATAAATTGGCATCAGATGAGTTACTGATCTGATTTTACTTTACTTGAGCTTAACCAATTATCCGTCCATCAATTTGGCTTATATTGGATTGCGTTTGTGGAAAGAATTTCGTTCAATTTATCAATTGTATTGCTAAGAGAACTTATTTCTCCCTTTTGGCCCCAATAAACTTAGTTCAATGTCTAGACATTTCGACTTTTACTTGCAACTGATTGTTCCTGAAGCCATTTACTTGATAAATTAATGACATAGATATTCAGTCAAGATGCCATACAATGATCAAATACATGCCTGTTTGGTTTCCTCTTATTTTACAAAACAAGCTGCTTCCACATGATAACAGTTGGATATTGCCATTTTAGAGCAACATTTGAAAACATAGTCCCTATGAAGGTTATACCTCTCTGCCTGGATGCAGCCTCAAGTGACTGTCACATCCATATTTCCAATAAATGTCAAGGTCTGAGGACGTAGCTGAGGGTAGGACAATGTTTCGGGGTGCATTGGTTTAGGTATGTTGACTCTATGTATGTCTGACATTGACAATGACATTGCTGCTAGTACAGGCAGTGCTGATGTATGACTTTTCACAAACTGGAGGAATCAGATGGAGGTGTTTCTTTAGACAACGACTGACTCCAACAATGGATGAGTAAATGTAATGTCTTTTACTATAGCTCTTACATCTGTTTTTTATAATAATGAGAATAATTATGAATAAAATGCAGCAAAATTATAATAAAATAAATTCCAAGTGTTACAGTGGATGATTCTTGATATAACTACATGCAAATCTGCTTTCTGTTTTCAGCCAGCTGCTGTACCCTGATGTTATTAAAGAAATATTTTATGAGAATTCCTCTTAGCATTGAAGCACATATAATTTAGGGAGAATGAAAAGCGATACCTCTTTCGCATATGTAAAAATAATGCTTAAAGCATACGTAAATCAAACAGGCCTGGGCCAACGAACAGCCGTCATGCTACACATTACATCATTAATACAGATTACATCATTAATACAGAGCATATTATAGCAAGCAATCAACTCTCAGCAGCATTACAGTTTCTAGCTTGGCATGAGGGACCATACCACAGCAGCAGCCGCTGCGTAACCCTCCTATCAGTGAGTGATGTCTGGCCAAAGATGGGAGAATGCTGCGCATCAGGCTTGTTTGAGAGACAGAGAAAAATTACGCCTCTTGCTTTCATCATTCAGCTCTAATCTAATACAATGCCTGTCACTTGCAGCTCCCAATGCAGCTTGTATGCAATCTTGAACACTTTGGAGGAACAACACATTTGTATTCTCTAATGAGAAGAAGAGAGAATAAAAAAGGCCAGATAAGAGTCGAGTAAATTTCTGTGCTGAATCTTATATGGCAAGAAAAGTCTTTATCATTTCTCACCTTCTTACTGGCTGTTGCTTCCCCTCTGGGTTTTTTTTTTTTGTACTTTCAGAAGCACGTTAGATTACACACCCAGACATCCTGATTACATAAGTTGCCAGGGAGTTGTACAAGCAGGATGAAGCCATGTTTCACACATATTATGAACACACTTTAATCAAGTGACTTAATGCAGATTCGGTCATTAATATGCAATCACGAACTGGATGCTCTGGAAAGAAGAGAAACTAATATTGAAGCGGTAGCCTGTGTCACACTGAATTCCGGGAAGAAAGCCTTTTCACCAATTGCTACCAGATGGTAACTAACTAACAATTCCCTTAGGTAGAATCTAAAAGTGACTGAACAAAACCAAGGCAGGAAAAAGAGATGTGTATTACAGCAGTGATATCTGGCAGGGGACATCCCCCAAACTCACCAGTTCAGCATCAATAACGCTCAGTGGGAGAAGCTCATGTCTTGGCCTGCAGAGACAAAAAAGGACATTGTTTTTAAGACGAAGAGAAGATTTCATAAATCACAGAAACCCGAATCTGGACTTATTTGGCTGAGGTCTTAAACCCTGTTGTACAGTGGACAGGACATAAACTGAGATAGAACCACACAGAGAAATAAGCAATGACCACATTCCCTTCACTGCCCCGCCAAAGAAAACATCAAGTAAATCACATTATTGACAAACTGCTGCAGACCAGCCCTAACTTATCAGATTTCAACAACAAGAGCAGACATATTGGAGGGCTGCAATTCAACATGTTTCCCACACACACACACACGCACGCACACACATATATATATATACTACCATAACACAGCTGGAGTGCCAGTCTGCTTGTCTGTTAGCCAATCAATCCATCTGGCTGTCTGTGTGTACTGCCACGGTCATAGATCTCTCTGTGAGGCCTTAAAACATCACAATAATGACTGACAGTTTGGTCAAGGCTGCTGCGGCATGATGAAAACATGACATAGTAGACTCCATCAAAACAAAGGCACAGAGCTGGAGAAAGCTGCGCTAATCAAGACCAGACTCGCCTAATAAAAGAAAAAAATAGCACTAGAGTGAATAGAGAGAAAAGGAGCAAATGAACACACAAGAAACAAGTAACTGAGACGTATCGTAAACTGGCAGGAAGGGGGATGGATTCTGAACTAAAATTCCACTGGAATAAATCTTCAACCTTCAAGCAACTCAATATGACGTTGGCAAGTACACCGCTGAGAAAACATTCAAATAGAGAAAAAGAGATTTTCTCACTCTGGTTGTTTGGACCAAACCCTACAGCTACAATCAAGCTTACCAAAGAACTACACAGAAGAATCCCCAAAGACAACTCTGGGAAGTGTGTGCCTCAGACAAATTTTATAGCCTGATCACTGTTATATCTGCAGGTGCAACGCAGTCACATTTTTAAAGCTTTTAAATATAAAGGTGTTGCTGATCATGTCATGTGTCTGCCAGGACCGTTGAGATATTGTTTTACTTCCCCCTTCCACCATTATACACCATATTTTCATCTGGGAGACGAAATCGAGTTTTACAGTCCGCCTCGCTGTGACTGCAAGCAAGGTTATTGTTATTCTATCCGGCTTAATGCACAGGGATATTGAAAAACATATTTCATCCATTCAAGTCTGAACAGTAAATTAAACCGTGCCCCTATCACCAGCACTGCACAGAGAAAAATACATGCTATACATTTCAAGCAGGACACGGGAGGGTGATTTCACTCAGATCACACAGCAACCGGGCCAGGACAATGTGTACGATGTCACACCTACAAGACGTGGACTGGTTTAAATAGAATGGAATGATTTATTGTCAAGTTGTTAAGTTAATAGCAAAACTTAACAAATTGAGAAAGTTGGGCCAGTCAAAAAAAAACAAAAACAATTCTCCAAAGAATATCACTGGATCTCAGTTTGGAGGTTGTTTGCAAATGCAAAAATATAAGCCAATTTTGTTCCTAAAACCATAAAACACTGCAGAAGGGTACTAGCAAAAAAGCAACAATGATAATTAAAGCTCTCGTCATGTTGCCATCATTTTAACAGATTAACATCCAGCAGGATGCCAATGTGCTGCACTACACCCACTGAAAATAACAATCATTTCTATCAAAGATGCTGATCACTGAGTGCACCATAGACAAAACACTGACAATGACATCTGGTCCAAAAGAACAGAAAACAATAAAAACATTTGCACAATCTCTAGTTATTCTTTACGATCCTTGCTACACCTCTGTTCATCGATAAGCTGCACAGCGTGGGTTTAAGCCACAGGTGAGGGGTTGTCATTGCATGAGGGAGGGCACTGTTTGCCCCTGTAATCACCTGCGAAACGTTAATGTGGCTGGGTCAATAAACCAACGCAGGATTAATTTTTATTTAAATAATGGTGGTGATCTTTCATGCGCAACAGAGGACAAACTTTAAACGATGACGTGGGAGACATCCGCCTGTGATTTTACAACAATACACACCGACACACACTGGGCTTTGTGTCTGAAAGCCAGCTGAGATAAGATATAGCAGGCTACACAACATTTACAATACACCACAACAGACCTGTTGTGCGTTTTAGAGGAAGAAAGGGCTCCACTGCAAATATGGCTCATGCCTCACCCCGTGTAAGTGGACAGAGCAGGTGTGCGTGCACAGTGGGAAGAGCTGATGCAACAAGTTTGCCAAAGCACAAACGAAACCATGAACATAAAACATGATGAGCTATTTGAACTGCAAATAAGCCTATGGGTTATTCCTGAACAAATAACACTCACTCTCAGCCTCCTGGCTGTGTGTGATCAAACAGGATATGAAAATAGAAACCTGCTGTCAAACTGAGCAACACTGCCACTCACACTCACTCAAAGACAGGCACTATATATATATATATATATATATATATATATATATATATATATATAGACATAAGATAGATAGATAGATAGATAGATAGATAGATAGATAGATAGATAGATAGATAGATAGATAGATAGATAGATAGATAGATGGATAGATGGATAGATAGAGATGGATGAGACAGAGAACAAACACCAATCTAACCTAAGACTGGTGTCAACAGCTCAACATCTTTTTTCCCACTTGTTCATTTAATGCTAAGGGAGTAAAAGCACTTTAGAGACACTGAACAACAGCATCATATTGACACTCACAGAATAAAACTCAGATGTTATTAATCAAGTCTATTGATGAGACACTGGAAGATGAAACAGGCCCAGCGTGTATAAGACACCGGTGGTTTATTCAGTTCATTCCTGCCTGTACATCAATGACACCTTGCAGTCTGGGATGTGTACATGGCAGCTGCAGCTCCCACATCCACTCGCTGTCTGAATGACTCGCTCCACATGCATAAGTAACCGCATCGTAACAGTACATACACACTGAAAAGCACAAAGCGTGTGTGTGAATATATAACAGCAAACACATTCACACATCGGCCGGTGTGGCAGTTCATCTGTGAACTATGGTAAATGATGGTAAAAGGATATGACAGTGTGTGAGATGTTGCAGTGTGGAGGGGAGTAGTCAAGCGGAGAGCAGGGAGACTGCTCCCCGGTTATCATGATGGAACACCGGCTGTCTCCCGCTCTGTCCCGCTACAGCTAGCTCCGGTCACTAGCATCCCAGCCGCTGGCAACACCAATTACCCGCATTTCAGTAAGTTTCCACGCGGCGGCGGCTCCTGCTCTGCCGCGGTGACCTGGAGGTGAAGCACCGGCGCCGCGAGGAGCTGCAGCAAAGTCACTATCAGGGTTGCTAAAGGTCCCTTTTCACGCGCCTGGCTAGCTAGCTAGCACTGGCTGCTGAGTGTGCGCCTGTACATGTGCGTGTGTGTGTGTGATATGTGCACGTGAGAGCGGGCTTTGTCGTGATGGAGTTAACGTGCAGTGTCCTGGTTCCAAGCATCAGTTAAACGCACCGAAGCCTCTGTTTGAACGCTGTGTTTCCATTAGTGGCAGTTGAGCGAAACGTCCCAACATCTTTCTCTGTGTGTGTGTGTGTGTGTGTGTGTGTGTTGTTTCTTACGTGATGTCACTGCTGGAGACCGGGACGGGTTTTAATCCGGCGGTATGGGGAGCGGTGCTCGGCAGAGTCCGGGTCAGGACTTTGTGCGCGTGTCGCTCCGCCTGAGTGTTGCAGCTGCTGCGGCTGCTGTGTCGCGTGTCGCTCCGCCTGTGTGCTGTCGTGTCCCCGCTGCTGCCGCCGGAGCGTCCCGCTGCCTGCACCACTCGCCCTCCAGTGGAGACTGAACGGCCCTGATGCGCTTTGATTAGGATCCCCCCTCCTCCTCCTCCTCCCCTCCCGACCCACCCATTAAACGACGTGCCCGCGCGTGAATTACCTGCGGGAGCGCGCGTTTGTGCGCGTGCGCAGGAGCGCGCGCCAGCGAGTGAATGAGCGCACCGTGGGGTTGACGGAGTGAGTCATCCAGCAGAACCAGATCCAGCTCCTCCCTGCTCCTCTAACAGCTGACTGCTGTAACCCCCCCCCCCCCCCCCCCCCCCCCCCCCCCAGATCCAGCTCCTCCCTGCTCCTCTAACAGCTGACTGCTGTAACCCCCCCCACTCCCACCCCCCACCTCCCCCTCCTCCCTGTGCACAGCCACAGTGACGCTGCTGTGGAGCTCAGCGAGCTGCACTCTGATGCCCCTCACTGACACCAGGTCACCATGCATACTGCAGAGACGCTGTCTTTCCATCACTGTCACTGTACCTGTCTGTCTGTGCTGAAGTGTCCCTTTAATGACATCTAAGCACAATCCAAATAAACCCATTCACATATGACTACAGGCCTTTGAGGATTGTTTTGTTTCCTTGTATAGGGGAAATGGTAGAAGCACTTTTCCCAGTCATTTAGTATTGCACACTATACTGTACAGTCTGTGGGCACTGAGATATAGAAAACAAACTAAAGAGATGAAGACATCCTGACTGATTAGTCTCCATAGTCTCCAGTCACACATTATGCACAACACCCACACTTTACATACTATTATAAGCAGTTTATAAGGCAGGCTGTCTGTTCTGGTGAGTGTATTGTGTTTTCACAGGTTAAGTTGTAGCACCCATGATGTCATGTTAATAGCCCTGTGTCAAATAATTTCCGTTCTTCTGGAAAAGCCTGAGGTGAACTTCATATAAATGCAAAAAAAAAAGCTGTAACATTTGACAACAACAAAAAAGACATGTGTGATTGTGTGCATGCATCCAGTGTATCAGTGCTGTGAGGACTAATAAAGATATAATGGAACAACTGGTGAGGAAAACCCTGCAAGGGCACTGTGCCTTTCCTAATCCATTTAAAGGGACCATTTTGGGATTTAGGACATAGTCATAGGGACAATGTTAGAAGTACAACCAGAGTGTCATCCAGGCTAGATTCAGGTGAGGTTCAGTGTTAAGATTACTTTAAGGTTATGGCCTAGGCTGAGGATTCTTTGAAGATAAGTGGAGAGGGAGCTAAGACTAGATTTAAAGGCAAGGACTGAAAATAGTCAGTGAGGGTGCTTTCATGTGGTATTGTAACATTTCTGTAAACATGTGCACACTGTGTATGTGTGTGTGTGTGTACCTTCTAAGCAGCACCCTGTGGTCCTCGCCTCTTCTGGTGTTCTGGTGTTCCTCATTAAAGCCCAGTTACAGCACACATCCTCCTCCTCACAGCCGCAGCAGATGGACAGATGCAGGGCGGTGGTATTCCTGGGAGTTTTGAGGGGCGTCACTGTTTATATAATGCAGAGAATCTTATTAAAAAGCAGCGCGCCTGATCTCTGGGTTAATTAGCTCACTTCCTGGTTGCTGGAATGCACGTAGGCCTCTGAATGGTCACAGTGGTTGTGATGGGCGACCAGGCTCGTCTTATCTCCTGCTGCCTGTTGGAATTCTGCCGAGGAGCTGAGACTGAGAAGGACATAATGTTTATGAAGGTTTCTGGAAAACGCACGCACTGGAATACGCGCACGCGCACACGCACGCGCGCACGCACACACACACACACACACACTTGTAGTGCAGACTGCTGAATATTCACATGCACATCGACGTGGTCCTCAGTGTGAGCACAGACGGAGTTGGAGGAAGCAACACATGCTAACAACACACACAATGTGGAACAAGCTCACAGAATGTAACTAATACATTTGTATCACTGGTCATGCTATAGAATGAGCTGGACATCACTGTGGCAGAAAAGCCATTCAGTGCCCACAATAACAGTCCACTTCCACTGTCTGATGCCATTCAATCCAAAATGCACCAGCGCTTGAAGTGGATTGTAAGTGGACGGAATGAATAACTGGACCACTGAGGTGCAGCAAATTGTAACAGGCACAGTGTGAATAGCACAAACATGCCCACAGATAGGTACAATGTGTATTCTCATTTGTTTCCTTATGGCCTTTGCATTGTGACCAGAATGAGTGCAAATCTGCATGATTGAGAAGTGCTACCATTAAGAGACACACACACATTCCTGTTTGATTTCAGTGCTCCTCAGTCCTCAAGTGGCAACCACTGATTCAATCAAGTAAGTTCTTGAATTCCTGTTCCACTCAGGGTTATTTCAAAGATACTGTTACCTAGGAGATAACAGGAAGTAGGTCATTGAGGCTTTCTCCCACTTCCCCCTGCCCCAGAAAGTGACATACATACATGTACACACTCACAGACATATGCGTATGCCCACTCTCCCTACAGATGCTTTTCAGTCTTTTCTCAGTCTCGTTTTCTGGCGTTTTCATCAAGTCTTTGCCTCGTTACAAAAAATTCGAGTTAACAAAGAAATCTCAAATTTCGAGGGAAACAGTGAGCCATGACCAGACAATGAAGTGAATGTAACAAAATGCAAAAAAGAGAAAAGAATTTACATTGGGGATGGGAAAGGGAAAAAATACAACATGAATGAATGACAGTAATTTTAAGTATATGACCACCACAGAGACTGCAAGTGAAGATGTAAAAATTAAAACACAATATTAGGTTGACCAATGACAAATTAAAAGACACACAACTCCACGCAAGTACAATAATAGCCACATTTATTGTAATTACAGGCAAATTCCCTTTACACTATATATTTTTTTTATCAACTTCATATTTTATCCTTTATGTTATACATACATTTACATTTCCAGAGTGCATACACTTAAGTTGATGGGGGCTGTTAATTAAATAAAGTGGTTCAAGACATAAAAGAAAGATGTCTCGCATTTCTTATGAGACACAGGTCAAATACTGCTCATCACAAGCATTACTCAGTAGTGGTACTGTACTAAAAAGTGCACACGGTCTATTCAATATCAGACAGCTTCATATAGTATAACGCCATTTTAAACAATGATGCATTTCACACATTCAACATCTAACAAGGCAAACCTAATCAAAGGCACAGGACTCTCACATCAACATCATCTTTTTTTAAAAAGTAGTTTGTACTTACATGTCAGGTTGCTTTCAACATTTTTTTTTTTTGAAAGAAAACTCAGCTGTAATTTGATTTGATATAAAATGACAGACCCGTGTGTTAAAATGGCACTGGACATAGGAAGAAATGAACATTTCCCCCATGGTTACTGAATAAACAGTTAAGAGGAAATAGATCAGTTATTATTGAGATCATGTTAACGCTGGTGTTTTGCAGATGTAAACTGAGCGTTTGGCGTCTGCTTAGAAATAACTGAACTAATTCCCGACTTCCCACTATAATTAACCATTGAGTGTGAACGTGTAAGAATAGCTGCGCACACATTCACCTGTGGGTACACAGCGAACCTGTAAAGAGGAAGGTCACGTCTGTAAAAGTACACCAGGATCCTCTTGTTCTGTGTGAATGACCTGCTTGGGGACAGTTTTAGTTCAGGGGGACAAAGGTAAGAACACAACGAGCATCCTGTTGTGTGAGCCAGGTGATGGTGGATCGAAGAAAGTAAATGGGCTGTTGATAACAACTTCTAATTTTAGTCCCGTTCAGTCTATGCCACAGTGATGTATCACGCCATGCTGGGTCCACTGGTTCGCAGGTTTAGTTTACATGTGTCAGAGAAAACAGGTTTACATTTAATCAACACCTCTGCTACAGAGCTACTGTAACATTAACCGTTGGCCAAATACATGCAGATACTGTACAGCCCACTCTCCCTTCACTTCCTCTCTGGGCAGAAATCCCCACAAACTAAGCTACGACCTTATTAAAAACAAACTAAACTCCAAAAGGAAAAGAGAGCACTGCATATTATAATCATGCCAAAAATCATACAAACCAAATAATGGTCAAAATGGATGGTTTTTAAACAAAATAGCAGCAACACATAGGCTTAGTTCTGTGAGAACAAAATTGAGAACCAGCAAGCCACCAGTGCCTCTGGGTTAATGTAAGAGTTACACAGTTCTGTTGAGAGCCGGCAGTGCAAATGTGGACAGGTGAGTCTAAGTCTTAAAAAGATGGAAGCTTCAAAAGGCTGAAAATGCAGTGGTTTCTTTACAGTAAAAGTTGACAATGTAAGTGAATCCAGACCCTTGGCACTACACACCTCACTGACCACTACTACAGTCAATGTCATGACAATAAAATAATCAAGAAAACTACTCTCTCTGTGCAATAGTTCAAGTAAGTTATTTCCTGCAAATGGTTAGTGCTTCGTAACACATCCTGCGGCCGTACCGGAAGAGACGACAAAATACAGGGGACAGACAACACACAAAAAGTACGGTTTTGTGGACAAGACTGCACTTGACGTAGAGGCGACCTCTACTCACCAATCCAGGCTCAGATTTGATCTAATCCTCCCGCTGGTTAAAATTAGGATCAAAGTTGCGGCAGTCTCATCATACATTTGACGTCACAAACACATCCACCGGTCAGTGTGAAACAAAGTGCCGAGGTCCAGTATCTACAAGGATGTGTCGTACACTCGCTCCGACGAGCCCTCTTCCAGGTCGTCCTCTGACTGCACCGCCTTGTGGTTCAGCTTCTCGGCTGTTGAGGAGGCAACGAGGTTTGCAGGGACGCTGTCATCACTAACCTTGGCCTTGCTGCTGTCCTGAACAAATTCTTGGATCTCCACTGGTAACCGGCGGAATTTGTCCTGGTACTCCTGGTCCAGATCACTCTGTAGCTGCAGAGGAACAACACAAACATCAGCCAAGAATTTCTACATGGGGGAAAACCAAAACCAAAACTATAACTTTAAGCCTGTGTTGGCACTTGTAGAACATTTAGTTAAAGTTTTTGTTTGACGGGGTTATCAAAGTACGTGGCAAATATATTTAGCTTTAACATCTAATTACACGTGTGCATTAATTCTTCCACAGGCAAATTAGTTATCAAAAGAGAATAAACTGAACCAGAATGGAAGGCAGAAAAGGCTTTAAGGAATTCAATCAAATCAAATTAGCCACACTCACAGATTCTTTTTTTACATCAATGTCCAGACATTATTTCCTGGATCAACATGCCACATCCCTCCATCAATCACTTCAGTACATTTTACATAATCTTCCTAACAATTAAACAGACCACGTAACAAACAAAGCCACAGGTGAAAACGTAACCTCTTTGGCAAAGCTGACAATCACAAGTTGCCCTAATTATCAATGCGGACATTGATAATTAATGCAGCCATTGAACAAAAAAAAAAGAATCTCATGTCATGAACCTGTTGGGTTCAGGACGTGTTTTACAGCAGCCTCTTTCACAATACATACAGCCACTGTTCATATGAAAATACTGATTAGAGCAGTCTTTCAGTCTTTAGCATACATTAACAATTCCCTGCACACTCTACTGTATGAGATAAGGTACAGTCTGTGTTCTATGACTATTATTTCAGACAGGTTTCACAAGATGTTTTTGCTGTATTGCATAACAGACAAAAGAGCCTGGAGGTGTGGAATAAACCTGAACCCTGACATTCAGCACTGAATGTGAACCTGGCCCTGAGTGAGGTAGACCTTGATCCACTCTGCATCCAAGTACTACACCGTACCACCTCTCAATGAGAAACAAAGAGGAGAAGCTGTTTTCTCCCAGGCATAGACGCGCCCCCAGTGATTACAGATGACAAGATTGTATTCATTTCATTGTGCGGCAATAATTGCTGTAATGCTGATTTCTCTGTTTAACTACCCGACAGGCTCCCACGGGAGAGCAGTAATTAAAAGAAAAGCTCCTAAGATGAATAGTGTCAGAGTCTCTCAGCTCAATACAGTCATGTCAGCAGTATGAAAGATCGAAACTACCCACCAGCTCTGGGAAGAGCCTTTGTTACGTGACTAAGGACCAACTTCAAAATCACACCTAACTTTTCCCTCAACAGTAAATGTCATCTCAATAGCGTGGCAAAAGTGATGCCCTGAAATCGTAGAGGAGAGGAGAGGAAGGTCAAGGACTGCCATCATGCTCTCTTGACTTGCCATTTTCTGGCCCCTCTAGAGAATAAGATGGCACGACAGTGTCTTCAGAGAACACTGCATAGCAAAATGAGAAATGCCTACAGCACTTTATCTAGACAGTATGTAAAATGCACTGCTACACTATTAATTACACAGTATTCATTTACGTAGATGATATGTATGATTATGGAACAGGTATCAAATGATATCACTGTACCCTAAGTCATGAACGGAAAACCCTCAGGGATCCTCAGGTTAGCTTTCCATTATGCAGGCTGTAGTCTCCATAGTTAGAGGAGAAGTGCAGTTCAGTATATTTGAAGGGATGTGCAGAATAGTGACGCTGAAGACGAGCGGAGTGCAGCTTCAATCAGCCACATATCACTAATAGCCACACTTGATGCTGCCTGTGTTTGTGTGAAATGAAGGAGCTCTTGACTTGTGTCTTTGCACTGTTTTGAGTGGCACAGTACAGCCAGTGAGAGCCCCCCCCATCCCCCGCCCCCCGCCCAACTCATCATCTCAAGGTCACCTTCTCTGAAACATGCCTCCCTCCTTCTCCCTCCCTCCATGTGTCTCTCATTCCTCTTTTCCTTCTGTCTCACCCTCTCTCTGTGGGTCTCACAGAGCGGACATCCAGCACATCACAACAGATGGCGAAGATGCACCACAGCTAGTCTCCCTCTCCCTCTCTCTGCTCTGCACTGCGCATGACCTACTTAGGGGTGGGACAGTCTGCACACTGTGTTACTCTGTGTGTGTGTGTGTGTGCCTGCCGTTAGCCAGCCTACTGAGGCACAAACACCCTATGATTAAAGCTGTCATTTTTCTCCCATCAGCCTGGCACATGTGAGGGAGGTGGGAGCGGGAGTCAGGGGAGTCAGAGGGAGCACCAGGCAGTTCACTCAGACATATGACCATGCATCTATCTGCATGCATCTACTGTACGTATGTGCTTCCTGTCAATGTAATCAACAGCTCAGAAGCACACAGCGCCAGCCGTCTGTCAGAGACTGGGCCCTCCTGAGCCATGATTGTTACAGGCCTTTGCTTTCACAAAGACCCAGTCATTTGTCATGATCTACAGATGTACGATCATCACGCACCATCTGAAATCTTCCTTTTAGCCTAGAAGGAATCGATTATCATGCAACATCTCTTCACAGGAGCATACAGGACACGGAGTAAAGGTACTATTCAAACTTACTCTTTAGGCCAGGTGAAGCTGTGACATCAATACAAATAAAGACATCAACATGAATCACCTTTCTGAACTGTTATGGTTTAAAGATGCATCTAAATCCAGGATTTGATAAACGACATTGTCCTTTTCAAAACAAATTTGACCTCTGTTAAAACAAGGCTGGATTAGTGGACATTTTCTGCGTCGCCATGTGTGCTTCTGCTGTGTCTGTGTGTGTGTCTATGTGTGTCTGTGTGTGTCTGTGAGTGTGTCTGTGTGTGTGTCTGTGTGTGTCTGTGTGTGTGTCTGTGAGTGTGTCTGTGTGGTCCAGTTTCTGTTTCTGGACATCAACCAGCAGCCACAGTTCTCCAGCCAACTCTTAAATCTGCCTCTCATCTCTGACCTGTCATCTGTCAACAAAGTTCACACGCTCACATTCACACATACACACACATGTACACACACACACACACACACACACATGTCCACACACACACACACACATACATTTCTGCCTTTCTTAAAATACAGCACTCGGTGACCTTCTTCACCAGCTGTCCTCATTTTGAGAACCTATCAGGGGAAGTGGAGAAGGCCTCCAAAGAGCCAGATTAATTCTTTGCTTTGAGCTATGACATAACGCCTGCTGCAGCATGACGGCCTTCAGCAGGCAACACACACCATTTACATCTACAGCTGTAGCTATGTTAACCATCATTCTCCTTACAGTCACAGCGAGCTGGTCTGCTGCTTCACCTTCTTTTCATTTTGTCTTTTCTTTTCACTTCAATCAAGCAGAAAGTCTTTTATACGGCAAAGATCCACACGACTACAGCAACATTAATCAGCGTGTAAAGGTAAGTGGGTCCTGACCTTGAGATATACTGCACAGCCAAACACAGCCCAATTAGGCTAAACCCATGGTTTCATGTCCAAGAAATGAGACGGGGGTGACCACCCTGTCAGCATTAGGCCTTTAGAAGAAACGGAGGTTCACTATGCAATGTGTGCAAGTTGTGTTTCTCTGTGTGTGTATGTGTGTGTGTGTGAGAGAGAGAGAGAGAAGCAAAGGCAGGGAACACCATTCCTTTCATTTACGTTCTTTCCACTGTATTGGTCATAACTATAAAAATGAACTACAGCAGCCCAATGCACAAACAGAAAAAAAAAATACGGGTAATGAAAGAGAAATGGAAGCAGCTGCTACTCAGTATGGGCTGCATGCGCCTTTTCCTCCCACTATGTCTGTGTGTGTGTGTGTGTGTGTGTGTGTGTGTGTGTGTGTGAGAGAGAGAGAGAGAGAGAGAGAGCGTGTGTCATGTCCAGACCCCTTTGAGATAATTCTTCAGCAGACGTTTTTTTTAGATTTTTCTCTTCATGACCAAAAAAACAAAAGAAAAAAACACTTGTGCATACCTCCACCATGGCTATAGAGTAATGAGTCTTTCCCCTACAAGGTTTGGTTGTAAGAGAAGCTCAGCTGTGAGGCCTGCTTCATGGTGCTTGGTAGTATCACAGATAGTATCTATCTGTGTTTCAGTCAGCGGTGGATGCTACAGGTCGTATTTTTTTTTCCAAGATAAATGACTGTGAAATTACATTTTCAAACCACATGCTATTATTTCATGCATGTGTGCGACAGCTGCAGACACGTTATCGCCTTATAAAGTCTGTGAAGGGGGATCGGTGAGGAAACAGCTGCTCATATCCAGCACATACGGAGCAACGCTGGCATTCATCTGGAGATCTGCTCCTGGCAAACTGATTAATGCTTGTTTGGTTTGTTTGGTGTTGGCCAGGTAGTGCAGTGGGTTTTATCAGATTGAAAGCAGGTGTTTGCTGCTGGAAACTAGCATCAGATCTAAATCAGGCTGCTGGCTGTCACAGAGAGAGAGAACATGACATGTTTTTGATTCACGTTGGATTATTTGATTCAAGTGAAATCTATTTCATTTATCTATATGACCACACTCACAGGTTTTATGCTGTTTACACCTATCATCCCTTTCTTTTTCACGTTTGCTCCACTGAAGCCAGAAACCTTGGTGGAGAGAGGACGGTGTCCAGCAGGGGTTCAGTGGTGAATGTTCCTCAGACAGTGAGTAACCCTGCCTTCATTAGCACATGTGGGCATACATAATGAACACTCATGCATTAACGCACTAAAATAGCAGCTAGCATAATAGAGCAGTGTGGTGACCAGGCGTACAGCATGTATGCAGAGTCACACATACACAGTGAAGTGAACTCCACAGACCCTGGTTTGCACACAGTGTTTCCTGTGGGTATAGACTGTGTGTAGTGTGAATGGGCACAAGTGCATTATTGATGCAAATCCACTAGGCAGAGACGATGCAGATCAAAGTCTGTGATGACGGAACATACTGGCCGCCCCTTCATCAACCAGCGTGGGGGGGGGGGCACATACTGTCTCTCTTCCTCTACAACTCCAGACCTCCACGTCTCCTCCGACCCGTTTACTCCCCCACCCTTTATCCCTCCCCCCTCCTCCTGCTGCCTCCACCTCCAGTAACCGTTCCTGAAACTGCGTCACAAGGACTCAGTTCCAAATTAACAGATTGCAGAGAGTCATAAAGGATAGAAGAGGATATCAGAGGTGGGGAGGGGGAGAGTGGGGGACCCGGGTTTCCATGACGACCACAGAGGACTCCTGCTTATCAAAGGAATTAGTGCGCGTCTGTGTGTTGATGCAAGGCACAGCGGGGAGACACCATCAGAGTAGATTCTCCTTTTAGTGTAAGTAAGAAAGAATCCCCATGAAATAACATACAATCACACCACACACACACACACACACACGTACAGGACCACGCACAGTGTTGTGAAACATATTGCTCTATCATTGTCTGTGAAGGCTATGATAGTATGGTGCAGAGGAATTACGCCAGAGCTTAGTAAACATTTAGTGGAGTCCAATCGTGAAACCCTTACTAATCTCATTCAGCTCACCAGCTCTCTGCAGCCAGGCCATGAACTGACTTCAACCAACACAATGCAAAATGACTTCTGTTAGTCTCAAAATACTAACCTCAGATGATCACAAGCATCACAACAGAGTCTTAAACTTCACTGACCAATGAATAAAATGACCACATCAACTTAATATGGGAACAATAAAAGGTGAACGTATGGCAGTGTGACCTTTGTGACCTTATGTGCCTGGAAGTGGAAGGCCACATGAGAAGAAGCAGCATGACGGGATATGGGATCTTGCGGTGTGCTGAAATAGCATTTGCCACCAGGCAAGGTGCCGCTGACTCCTGGGGGCATTTTGATTAGATAATTAGCAGGACAGACCTCACGCTGTAAGTGACGACACGTGTGGCCATGTCTTTCTTTTCCTCTTCCTCTATCAAACAGGATTTCAGAATCCTTCACGACAAAGTCACCGGCTCTTCCTAAAGTCAAAGCTTTTATCTCACACATTTACATTTTACACTTTAATACTCCGACTGAGTAGCTGTTAGTTGTCTATTTGCATAACAGGTTAGGTTGGCAGATCATGTGAGCATGTGAGTACACACACGTACACACACAGCTGCCACTGCAGTGGGCTGCTCAGCTCTCAGTGTCTCCACCTGGGATGCTTATCACTGTCCATTTGTGGCTGCTCCGAGCCCAGAGGAGAAACTGGGTCAGGACTGCATAAGAGTGAAAGTATGTTGTGTCTTTTTGTCACTGATTCCTAGAGAGTAACACACAGACACACACTAAGCAAAAGACACACAACATAGATAGTATCTATTTTTGCCCCGCCCTAGTTATTCCTTCCCCCTCAGTGGAACTTTCAACATCCTGAATACTCGTCCTTTTGCTTTCTATGTTTACCCGTATATTGATATGTTGCTGTTTACATTCAACCTCGTACACATGTTTTCACAAGTATCTCTATGGGGAATTATAACAATGGTGAATTGACCAAATTCACATAACACCTTCAATATGAAGGTGTTACCATACGTACGACACATATAATGAGGGCAGTGATCTCAGGTGAATGTAACATTGTTTCTAACAACAAAGTTTGAAACACACAATAATTAATGGCACCGATATTTTGAATGATTTTCTAAAATATCAGACACAGGTTTCAGGGAGCCTCTGTGTTTTACGATATGATTAGAACTGCACTGCTGCATTAGAGGATTCTAATTCTACATGTTCTCTCTGGAACCAACATTTGCCAGACTCTGAACTCAGTGGTTCTGTGTCTTTCTGGTCCTACTCTGCTGCACACTGCGGGAGCTGTGCTCAAAGTTGAACCAGATTCAATTAAGTTCAATTAGGCTGATCTCTGACTGTAGCCTCGCACATTCAGCCTGATGCACAGCGGCACAGCTGACTACACAGGTCTGGTGACACCTCAGAATTGTAGTCTCAAGTCCCGACTGAAGGTGACACAAGTAACATTACATTATTTATCTGACTCAGCGCCATGTACTCCTCTTTTTTCACATATACAGCATCACGGCTTTATAAAGTCAGTATAAACAATAGCAGGTTGCTCTACATTGTCTGCCACGGTCTTTTAATATGATGTAACAGCAGAATTTTATGCAAAATATGTATTCTTAACTTTGTGAGTTGTTCCAGTCTTGAGGGTAAGATTCTGAATTTTTAAAACAAACATAGCCCCAGGTAACTTCTACTCTCCAGAGCTGTGTCCTCTGACATATTCTGCATATTTTGCCTACAGATGACAGTCATTGGACAAACAGATATTGCAGAGCTGGTTGATTATTATGCAATAACCCTCTTCAGGCGAATTTAATTTGGCACAGTCCGTGTGTCAATTACAAGAAGTGATTGTGACAGCGGGTTAGGTGATGGATAATCAGTTACAATTCGGTGGGAAACTACTGTAGTGAATAGAATGAAATCTGACTGAAACACTAAATTGAGCTAGAAAAAACCCAGCAGGATCTGCATCTCTCTGATCTGACAAAACCGGTTCAATTCAATTTCCATCAGATCAGTAATGACACTAGACACTATGACACTAGTTGACAGAGCTCATACTAAGTAAAGCAAGTGATGTCACTGCTATCATGGTGTTACTGGCAAAGATGGAAAGAGTCACAACAGGACAGCACTGAATCTGGGGGAGTGACCTCAGTGATTTACACAAAAACAACAAGTGTCACAAAAGTAACCATCTTTGAATCGAACTTCCCATTTATTTATAAAACTTCCCTCTCGTGTCAGGGCTTTATTTCTCCTTCATGTTGCAATGAGGCGAACATCCCAGTTTCTAACACCAGGTTGTCTGTGCCGCACAGAGGTGCATGTCTGTACTGCACCGCCCACACTCACCTCGAAGAGCTATCAAAGGAACACGGAGCTGTCACTTTGACAGTGGGCGATTACACAGCTGTTTCTAACCCAAGACTTCTAATTCATGTTAAAAACACACTCCTGCCTAATTAGATGTGGTGGATGTATGCTATGTTCCTCATTTGACAACATGACTGAAAATAATTGGCGGATCACAGTATTGTTTCCTTGCCATGCAGTAATACTGCAGATTACACGGACAGCGTGCTGTAATATGACTCGCACTGTGCCGCAATAAAATCTCATATGCTGACTGAGAGTGATTAAAAAGAAAAGGGTAGAGAAGCAATTAGATGGCTTATGTTCTGCAGCTGTACACGTGATATATGATATTATGTTATTATATTATATATACCATATGATATTATGGTATTATGATTATCATGAACTACATGTCCATAGTTTGTGTCAACAAGAGCAAAATTCTGTATTTATGTAGACATTTATTTTTAATAGATGGCATGCAATTTGATTTCTACTACTACTAACATAATAATAATAATAATAATGATAATAATAATAATAATAATAATAAGCAGAAGAAGAATAAAGGTAATGTTACCCTCCTATTCTGATGAGGTCAGCGGCTCTTGCTCAAAGACAGTGACAGGTGGAATTAAATCAGAACACTCCCACTGAGGTGTGATCTCACACTGGAAGCCAATCTGTTAGCCTGTTATGATGTTACGCCTTCATGCTATGCCAATTACTCCTGAATTACAGTGACACAGCCACACTGTAATTACCGTGCTTAAAAAACAAACAAATATACTTGTAATGTTTGATATGGTATTCTGCATTGATCCAAAGCTTCACATTAAAGTGATGCAAAGCACATTCACTTGTTGCCAGTTAATTAGGACACGGGGAATGCAGCAATGGTCTTACCACACTCCTGAGCAGCAAAGCAATCCTACAATGACAGTCACAATGACAAAGTTGAGGACTCTTAGACAGAAAGGCACATTTAAGTATTCATCTCACAATAAACCCAAGTATATGCAGCTACAGCAGAGGAGCTCTCCATCAGAAGGCAGTGACACACTCATTCATATGCAAACCAACAACTCTGTCACAGAGTTTTACTGTTTGTACTGTGGACAGACACAAAAAGAAGAAACTGTCATTTAAACCCACGACAATCATCTTGTTCAGTGACTGTTTGTGTCTTGCACAAACACTGAAGCACCCATATGCAGCATCTCACAGCTGATGCATGCATGACCATTAGCATTGAGGTGCTGCCATCTCGTGGCTACACTGAGCAGCTGGAGTGTGCTTCCAGTGAATGGTTGAAGTTGGATCCTGCCAGACTGCACATTAGTAACTTATGATGGAATCAAGAATACCAGTATGCAGGAGATCATAAATATCATACCTTTGGCCTCTCATCCAGGATTTGCTGGCGGATGTCCTTGTGCTTCTCCAGGAGTCTCTCCTGTCTCTTACTCTGTGCATCTTCCAACTACACACACACGCACACACACACACACACAACACACACAAAGTAATTTGTCTTTGCAGATCATCAGCAACATTACCCATGAATAAGTCACCTGTCTTACCCGTTTGATGTACTGCACCACCTCATTCACAAAGGATCTGTTAATCTCCAGCTTCTCTCTACAGGGGGAATTACAGTCAATCAAAACAACTCACAGTGGAAGTAAAGCTTTAGTATTCAGTGACATCTAGTGGTAATATAAATATAACATCAACAAACCTCCATTGACACAGACTTTTGACTGTACTGTTCAAATACAGCTACTTACTCCTCTGTTACATTCTTGTCTTTAGATTTGGCCTCGTTGATTTTCTCTTGTCGTTTCTTGTCCATTTTCTTTTTAAGCTCTTTCTTCTCTCTGTGGACAAAGAAGGAAAGAGAGAGAGATTAAACATCTTTAACAGGGGTTCTGTTGGATGCATGCACAATGGAAGCTCATATATATATATATATATATATATATATCCTGACCACAACAACTTACTTCTCACAGATGTCTCTGAGCTTCTTGAGCTGAGCGCTCTGGCACTCCTCTGCTATAGTGGTCAGCTTCTCCACCAGCTAGACAGACAGAGACAGTGAGTCAGTCACAATCTGACAAAAGGGAAACAGAAAGCATCTGCTTATTCAAATTAATACATTATTTCAGCCCAAGCTTCATTTATTTACTTTCTGATCCTAGTCAAGCTGGAATCAGATTAGAGAAACTACACACACTCCATTCTGACACCTGACTATACAGATGCACTGGAGCAGAAGATACTGTATGTGTCTTTCCACACCACACAACAGAACATGTGCGCAGGCAGCAGAACAATGGCTCTAATATTCAAGAGGGCGGATGACCTGGAGTTTAATGCATTGTTCAGTTGCATTAGCTATTCAGAGCTTTGGGACGACCAGAGACAGTCAGCGCTTTATCATGTCTGATACAAGTCAGGACAGGCTCCCACATGTGTGTGGTGCATGTGTGCTACAAACAGTGATTATTAACTCTAAGAGAGTACGTATAAGGAAATAGCCAATAAGGAGACAGGAGACCACAGTGAATAGTTTGGATAAGGAAATAATAACTGGCCAAACCTGCTGGCCTCAAATCTATATACAGTATATACACTGAGACTTCTTTGCCATTTACTTGATAGTGTGTATTTGTTGTGTGTGTGTGTGTACCTGTTTGATGTGCTCCCGTTTCTGGTACTTCTCGCTGTAGTACTGCTCCTGGCGAAGCGTGAGGAGCTGCTGCTGCTGCTGCTCCTTCAGCTCTGCAAGCCGCTGGCTGCACTCCTTATCCAGCTCACACAGCTCCTGGTCCAGGGTGGACAGAGAGTGCCCGGACTGACTGCACACGCACACGCACACACACACAGCCACACACACAAGGAGAACACCCACAGGTTTAGATGCTTCACAGAGAGTGGAGAGGACCTAGAGGGGATCGGTGGCCTAATGGCTTGAAACCAAGGAGATGGTGGTTTGAATCCTGCTCTTGGCACCACTCTTGTTTCATGTATTTAAAATAATACTCTCTGCATGTTTGCAGGACATCCTCTAGTACTCAGAACACAGATATTAATGTTTGTAAGTAATTGCAAGAGACACTTATCTCAAAGTAACTTGGTTTAAATGTGTTATCTTTCCTCTGCAGCAGGCCTCTGAGGTCCTGTGTGTGCTCAGCTCTCATCCTTCAACAGCTCCCCCGGGCTTGGGGGAAGCCTCATCCACTCATTCATAAACTATGCAGAGCTCAGGGTTTTTTCCTTTTTCAACTGAGGCAATTTCTGCCATTCGCTTTTGAGCTATTATATTAAGTGTGTATTTTTGTTTTATTTCTGTTTGAGTTGAGGGCAGACTGAAAGGCAGGAACACGGGCAGAGGGAGGGTAGGAAATAAAAGCAGGGTACTGGTGATGTAGTGTTGTAATATAATGTTTATGGCTTTCACACGGATGCAAGATATGCCTCATATTTCACTCAGAGAGTAACTCACTGCTCCTCATGGACTGATGTTTAAACATTGGTTGTAGCTGAGTCAGTCAGGCACTGATGGGTTTTTGGTGGTTTCTATTGGAAGTCTGAATGAACAGATGGCAATGGTAGAACAGTTGGAGCAGGAGAGGCGGCGGGCTACCTACCTTTTCTTACCATCTCGTTTGTGACTCTTCAGCAGGGCAGAGCGTCGCCGCTGTTGCTGGCTCTGCAGCTCAGACACACGAGCCGTGTGCTCCTTGATCAGCTCGCTGGTCTTGCGGTGGTGTTTCCTGACAAGCTCCTTCATCTCCTTGTACTGCTTCTTCTGCTCGCGAACAAAACCCTTCTGTTGCTTCAACTCCTCCAGTGTCTGAGCCTCCAGCTCTGAAGACGGGGGACGGATGACCACAGAGAACAAGAACAAAAAAACAAACAAAAAAAACCAAACAGAGTCAAATAACAGAGAAAATCATCCCTCGTACAACGTCACACTAAAAACAGTTTTCGATTGTTTTTTCCTTTTACACATGAGGTTTCAAAAGGTGGTCTTACCGGTGAGAACACTATGAATGATATCTTCACTCTTCACTGAGGGTTTCAGTGAACCTGGTCACCAACAAACAAGCAGATATTTACATAATGCTTTAACAAAAAAAAACAAAAAACGATTAACTTTACATAGATGGTTCCAACAAGTAACATTTACAGTATATGAACAGGAGAACCAGGAGAAAATGTAAGGCTTTAAATATATACTTGAGATAATACAATACTTCATTTTTACAATTACGTGTTAGTTAATATGTAGTTATGATATTTGAATTAATTTGAGGATTGCGGTAATGTATGAACAAATCATATTAACTTCCACAGTGCCAACGTTAAAGTAGACGTTCACATGAGGTGACGGGATTGGTCGGCTGGCTGTGTGTGTAGTACCTGCAGATTGAGTCTGTCCAACCAGAGAAGGGGGTTTCGGGGCGATAATGGGTGTGTGGCTCAGTCCATTCTCTGCAGGTGATGTTACCCTCTGGTCCACCTTGGATTCGGAGGGGGCATCACTTCCTGCCTCCACCTGTGCATCACATAAACGAGTCAACAGTCGGACCTGTCCCTCTTGTCAGTCATCATCACTGATGACTCACCACTGACTCGTCTGCAGAACAACATGCCAAACCAAACCACGATAACCTTGAGCCGGTCTCCCCAAATAGCAATGTTAAATATCTTGAATAAATTACAGCTTTAAATGTAATGAAATGAAAAAAAAAACACACGTGTTGCCATCAAAACTGCCAATTTGATGGCAATCATTATCTTAAATGTCAAAGAGCATCGTTTACAAATTTAAAAGATGCTCCTTTCGATTTTTTGTAAGGAGTAAAAAAATGGAAATGAAGGGGTTTCAGAAGTCTCCTGCTGTACCTGAGTCCTGCAGGACAGTTTGTAGACATAGCTTTGGTAACCCACTCTCAGCATGGCTTCCTGTGCTGAGGCCCAGCAGCCCCTTAATGTCCCCTAGGCTCGTCTGAATCTATATCAACTATATGCTCTTATCTCTGTAAACTTAATGCAATTTTAAATCATCTCTGTTCTAGTCACGCCAGCCAGACCCTCTCTTCTCGTCACACTGTGCACACTGTGCTCTGCCTCTCAAATGCGCTGCCTCTGCAGGGGACTGTTGCCATGGTCACAGCAGCTGCTCTTCGTCAGACATGCTCGTGGGAAATCTCATCAGCTGACAGATCAGATAAGAGAAGCCCCTTGGGAACAACCCCCCTTTGCTAATGACCTCAGATAACCCTGTGTCCTGCCTTGCCTCTCACCCGGAACTCATTCAAACTTAGGACGATATCATCCAAGTTAACAAATTTAGGTCTTGTTAATACTGAAGCTTGTACTAAATTTATAGGTCACTGCCAACTCTAGTTTATGTTCATGTGAAGTAGTGGGCAAATACCTTGTTTACAGTGTGTTACATCATGAGAGCAGTTAGTCAGCAGTTAGTATATGTACATTTTTAAAACTCCAGCCAGCATGGCCTTACACAACCTTCATGCATCCACTGTAACAGAGCACAGTCCTTCTGCTTGGAAACATATGATCTGTGAACTTTTGAAATAGGAAATTATACTGTGGCCATGGTCAGACTGTCACATGGATAAGTCGCGTATCCACATATGATCTATAATGTGTCACCTAAAGCATAGTCAAAGTGCACATGGTCACAGCAACAGACTCCCCACAAAACAAGCCTAGTATCATAGCCTGCAGGTGTAGGAGACCTGATGAAACACAGCAACAACACTACAGCTGTGGATGCAGTATACTTTATCAGCCAGAGGCTGGGAATGAAAAATCACCCCAAGTGTTTGGATAATATCTGTGGGGATCTGTGCTGGAAACATGCTGTGGCTCACAATCCATCTTCTACTGCAGTCAAACTGACTGTGGGTTCTAAAGTACTCTGTGGTTTTATTAAAAATCTCTTCATACCATACCACTTGTTTCTGCATCTCGTTAGTCTCCTGACCATATGGTTCCCATTTCTAAACCAGTCGTTTCCTTACAGTGAGTGGAGCAGCTGTGACAGTGACACGAGCGTTCCACACATCACAGACAAACACTGATCGGCTGATGTACACGTCTGTATGAATGACGGAGTGGTGGCAACACACACCTCTTTGTCACCTTCCTCCTCTCCTCCCTCCTCCAAAGTAAGAGCAGCCAGCTGATTGGCTCGCTGCTCCATCAGGTTGACATAGCGGATGGGATTGGACAAGGCTTCAATGACATCTGAGGAACAGGGAGGAAAAAGCGAGCAGCGTTTTTAATGATAACCAAACATAACCAACTGCAGACTTTTGGGAAAAAAACATTTTAAAGTTTGAGTTTAAATGTTGTTATGTATCTTACCTGCAAATGTGTCTGGAACATAGTCCTTCACTTCTATATACACAAAGAGAGCCGGGAGCGTCAGGGACTGGTTCTTCTCATTTCTCAGGCTGATGTAGTGGTAGCCTGCAGGACGTCAGTGAGTGAACATCAATCAGTGCAGAAACAACACACAGTGGCAAAGCTTGTGCTGAACACATTCACAGGAACAGGAACAGTCATGACTCAAAACATTTAATCCTCTGGTTACAAACTTACACACATTTTCAGTTTACCATCATTATTTTGATGCTTCACACAGTTTCATTTATAGGTTGCAGGTTTAAATGCATATACATCCCTGCTTTTCCAGAAATCATTTGTGGTTTGAAAATCATTTTTTGAATGAAGATGGTTAAAGATAAAGGGTGCGTCACAACAAAACTCACCTGGACGGATGGACGATACAGGAATAATACGATGGCCGATGAACTTCCCTCCCTCTTCAAACACAGCTATTCTCAATGACGCAAGTGTGGGCAGGACCACCTGAGGAGATGTGTACAAAGCACCTATGTCATTCACTCAGAAAAGCGACACTATAGAGACACAATGAAAAGTGAATGACATTGGTGCCAAAACACATTAAACACACTAAAACACACAACATAAATAAAAACAGTGCATTTCCTACTACATCTGTATTGTTTCAATATAAATAACTTCCTCTCACCTTCTTGAAGACAATGGCCTCCTCTTCCCAGACAGGGTTGATGGCATTGCCCTGAGATGTCTTGGTCTTGAAAGCTTTCCTCTTTGTGTCCACCGGTAAGCCGAACATGTCGATCTCCACGTATGTGCCGACTTTCTTATCTGACAGGAACTGTCCTGAGATGATCTGTCAGGAGGCGAAAAATCAACAGAGCAAGACAGTAGGAGAGAGAGAGAGAGAGAGAGAAATGTACTCAAACACACACGGACTGAGCTATGAAACTTCAAGACCAACACACACAGACGCACACCTTGACAGACAGCGTGTTGGCTACTATTCCATCCACAGTGCTTTCAGTGAAAGGGTCAAAGTGTTTGTCTGGACGTCTCATAAACTCTGGTTTGAGTCTGTAGCCACATTTTCCATTGTACTCGTACATGCCGAGGTTCAGCTGCATGGACAAATCTGCAGGGTGAACACAGAATGCACACAGTATAATGGCACCGGTCATGAATATCATCACTCGAATAAAAGAATAACTGAGCCAACAGCGTAATGGAATAAACAAACTGACCAATTGTTTGGAAATTGAGAGCCACCAGCTGACAGCCGGCATTCCAGAAGAGCTGAGGGTTGTAGTTGGATGAGTCCACTCGAGTGCCTTTAGGGTAGATCCTGCTCAGCTGCAGCTTGTTGTATCTAAACACAGCTGTGTTAAGGATGAGGCTACAGGACCTGCATCACAATACCACCACTTCTTTTTCTCTCTGCTGCTGGTACAACCATGTGTAGACAACTAATGATAGCACACTTTCTTCATTATTTCCACTAAACAGCCCCCATAGCACACATGAACATACAGTAGATTCACTTATTGTGAGTTACAGATGGCATAAAACGCTGCTTCAGAAGAATCTAAATGAAGGAAGGATACTCCACAAACTCTACAGGGGATTTGGTCAGTTGCTCCAAAGCTTTGGTCTCTACAAAGGATGACATCTGGTAGCTGCGACTGATCTCTGCAGGCAGCAAAGGCAATATGGCGATCAGAATGATCTAACAGCTGAATAAAAACTGAAAACGTGATGGTTGAGATTTATCACAGCTGCAGAAACACTTGTTTTAAGTGCCTATAGTGTCCAGTGTTAAAAATGATTCCCAAGCTTCCGTCTTATAAGAAAACAGCTGAACTTTCAGAATATTGTGAACACAATGTTCATTAAACAATTAGACTCTTGATCATGTTGAGGTGTAAGAGTAAATATTCACTGTTCTTACTTTTGGAAGCTTCAAAGCTGTTAAACTTGACTGGTTGGATGTAGATGACCAGGTTGGACATTTCCTCTGTGGCAAATGCCTCACTGCCTGCTGTGCCCTGTACATTACACGCACACACACACGCACATGCACATATATATATTAATGCAATGCACCACATAGTTTTATGATACAAGGCAAACTTTGCAGAAACGTCAGTTGAAATAAAATGCATTATCAAGTATGTACACTAGTAGGCAGCCTTAGTACATGCCATTCACAGAGTACACTGAGGTGTAATCTTCCATTACTCCTGTCTGACCACCGAATGGCTCTTCACACAATACACACCTCATCCATCAAGCCCTTTTTACAGTCATCGTCATCGTCGTCATCATCTTCGCTCTCTGCCTCCACCTCACCTGAAACATGAGTCATGCGTCATAGATGATTACAATAACTGAAGCTAAATAAAAGCTGACAGAGTTTTCACACATGCAAACTGATGAGCAGATCAGTCTGAAGACTGAAAGCCTCTGAAGCAGGCTTTATCTGGAATCAGTCGCCTCCAGTATATTCACGCAAATAAGGGCAACGCTGACAGCTGAATGCACAGAGGACATGCACTGAGGAAATTAGCTTTCACTATTGTTTTGGTGCAGCTGACTCTGCCTTTGCACCCACATAATGAGAGATCTGATGATAATTTCCCATTGCCGATTTGAGGTCAGAGAGACTGAGGAAATTAATTTGAAGATCGGAATGGTCAAAGTGACCTCCAGCTTCTGTGCCAGCTCTGCTACAGCTTTCCCTCTGAGTCTGATGTCATGTACGACGTATGACTCACCAATAGACTTCCTGCCCTGCGGCCTCAGGCTGAGCTCAGCGCCATCAGAGGTCTGTGAGGAATCTGCCATCTCCTCTTTGGTTGAACCTGTATGGAAAAAAACAAACTAATCAGCGACAAACACACCCTGATTCTGCCACAACACAAGGTCAGACTACTGTATAAACACAATGACGCTTAATTTGAAGTGATGATAATGCGCTGTTTCTATTATTAGGGGGCACAGCGTATCATTAACGGCTATTCAATACCTGTGCGCGGCGTTATCAGACAGTAAATGGCAGGTTTGTGCAGTCATGCTGATCCGAGGGTGCAATTTCTACCAGACTTAGATGGTGCAATTCCACCTCACATTTCCAAACAGCTATTTTTGTCTACCTCAAATCTTTGAGTTTCAGGTTGATATTCTTTCTAAAATCAGACTGAACGGTGCCCTCTTACTGACCAACCCCTCAGAATCTAGATGAGACGTTGCTGCTGCTCATGTTTTGAGACCAATTTGTACTTTCTCAGCCTTAAAGCCACAGAGAAGCTGCCTGGAACGCAGCCAGATTCCTTCATCATGAACTGAACCTGTGCAGAGACAAACAGGAATCTTGACAGACAGGACTTCACCTCCTTTGTTTTAGGGGAGACATTTATTCATAACATTTATCTGTTGATTTACTGGTGACAGTGTGCAAAGTTAAGATACAAACACACAATAAACCCAGCTTTTAATTGGTGAAAATCAATATTGATTTCCTGTTTACTTTAGCAGTGCAGTGTTTCTGTTCGACTTGTGAGGGATCACTCAGAGTGGACCTGTGAACTCGTAGCTACACCTGTATATTGATCGCTGAGTGTGTGAGGATGTGTCAGCACAGACAAGCTCAAATTCAATGTGCAAACCAGTCAACGTCTCCACTGTTACACACAAAAATGATGCATTGTATTTTTTCTTACACCAGGGGGCAGTGTGTTTTAGTGTAAAAGGGATGGTGGCAGCTCAGCAATTATGAAAACATAATGTGATTGATTGTATGGTCTATTAGAATTTACAGCTGAGCTATATAGTAAAAATACAGTTTAGAATAAAGGGGGGACATAAAGCATTTGTTTGCATTTGCAAAACTCAAACCGGAAATCAGCTATAAAAATAAAAAATCTATAAATTGAGATATTGACATATAAAATGTCACCGCCGTTCTAGGATAATGTAGACACAGCTGCATAAACCCACTCTGACACATTAAAGGCCACTGCTGGTCAGTGTTTAAGACGCCCCAGTGACTCGCTGTGCGTACGCCTGACAGGGAGTGTATGCAGCAGCCAATAATACCTCCAGCTGATGAAGAGGGCTATGAAAATGATAAATGATAAACAATAGCACTGTTTGGTTTCAGCCATTCCGTTTCTGGGCAGCACAGAGATGTCGCTTTATAGCGCAGATGGACCCAGACGGTGAAGCTACATTTCACTTCTGAAACATCATAACTCATCTGTCCCAGTGCGACGTGATGGCTCTGTTAGCTTACACTTGTGCGTTTAAGCGTACCTGCACTGGGAGAGGAGGGCTCACACACGCTGGAAGAATCACTGCAGGTGTTGGAAACCTGCTCCGACAATTTCTTCTTGGTACTTCCATCAGTCTTGTGATGTTTCTTCTTGTTCTTCACCAAGATCTTCCCCATCAGCTCCATTGGGCTGGGGAGTGGCACACCTGACTCCAGCTGGACACGATGTGGACAGAGATGGAGACAGAGGGTCATGAAAACCACGGAGAGGTCACGGGTATAACGACAGACAAAGGCCCACAAGAATGAACTACAGGGGAAGAATGTAAAATCCTGTGAAAACAGCTGAGAGACAAATTAGCAAATTACAAAATGGAAATGCGGAAGGTGTTTACTAGAGTGCATAATTAACGTGACATTACATAACATGTAAATTAATGTGTGTTTTTTTTTAAAATTGATCTTGTTTTGCTTAATATTAATGCGTGAAGATGAGCACTGACTTAGACGACCAGCACTGAGCAGTGCAGTCTGTTGTTGCAACAACTCACAAGTTTACACTTTCAACACTAAAAGAAGCTTCCTGGGGGAAACTGAGCATTAATCACAAATACACACTCTCTCAGGAGATTTGGCTACAAGTAGGCAGAAGGCTGATTTATTCATGGGGTACACTACGTTTGGCTCACTGTGTTTAGGGATATTAATAATGTATTATCCAGAAAGTCAGCAGTGATGTTGTATATACACACACCCGTCCTGGATGTTAAGTTATCAGCTGTAAACTTAACCAAACTTACTTACTTGACTGCTTTTCAAGAAAACAGTGACTCGTGCATCAAACTTCAGTTCAACTTTTCCTTCCAGTACCCAAATCCAATACTTCCTTAATGAGTCGTTCTGTTTGCCTTGCACGTAATCTTGATTTGACTCCAATGCACAACACTAAACCTGCTTGATTAAACTAAAATGGACTCGAACTGATTCAATTCTCCCTCAAATCCCCAAACATTTTATTTCCGCCGCTCAAAGTGAAAGTGGGGACATCAGTGGACTTGTTAAGGCAGAAAAGACAAAAAAACAAACACTTTTACTTTACATTTAGTCCAACTTGCATTAGTGCAGATGTGTGAACACAATTCAACTCAGCCTCAACCAGACTGCAAAAAGCATCAATGCATATTTCATACTGTCTCAGCAGCCATAGGGAAAATGTTTAGATCACAATAACAGATGATGTTTGGGAAGGAGCAGACTGTGACCGCAGTCTTCTATGCAACGTTAGTGTCGGTAAGCCTCTTTATTCTCACCCCAGGCTCAGCTGGAACCAATCGAGCAATAGTACCCTATCTGCCCCCGACCCTATGGACCAACGGAGCCGATATCCCATTCTCCACGCTGTATGTACACAGCTGTCTCAATGCCAGAGGGGAGTGGTTGTCATTGCACTCACCTTTCCCTGTTATTACATGTTCTAACTCCTCAATAGCACTCTCTCTGTCTCTAACTTCTCCCTTGGCGTCTGCCTCCTTATATCCCGCTCCTTCTCCATCCCTGTGCCACTCCATTCCAACGGCTTCTCCCTGACAATGCTTCAATGTCAAATCCAGTCAGAGGGCTGGAAATCTCAGCGGGCTGTGTCTTTGGCAGGAGGCAGAGCTGGAGGAGCTCCCTGCATGTGTGAGATAATGCTGCATCTGACTGCTGGCAACTTTAGCTGCTCTTTGCTGTTTCCCCAACAGGGACAAGTCGTCCCTGGAGAATAACACAGCAGGGGGACATGGTATGTTTAAGTACATGTGCGCAGGACTCCATGCACACAACACTGAACAAGTGTGAGAGTTTGTGCGACAAGTGTCTCAAATAAGTGCCTGCGTCATTACCCAGACGCCTTTGGGGAGGGGGGGGGGGGGGGGGGGTGGCCACAAAGGGACAAAGCAAGCGGGGGGGGGGGGGGGGGGGGCGGTTGGCCACAAAGGGACAAAGCAAGCTTTTGACTGGTAGCCATGGCAACAGCGGAGCGATAGATAAAGAGCTGCCAAGAAAAGCCACCTTTAGATTACAGCGTAAAACATTTCCATTTATTCTTCCACGGCTGCTATTTGCTGGTTCTGCCGTGATAACAGACGGTGAAAAATAAAAACGACTGTGGGAAGAATCACTGAAAGTTGGCCTCCATGTCACATACCCCAGCACAGTGTGTGTGTCTGTGACTGGAAATAAGAATGAAAACCAGAAACAAAGAGAAAGCGAGGCAGAGAGGGAGAGAGAGAGAGAACGAGAGAGAGAGAGAAATAGATAAGGTCCAGGGGGCCAGTTGGGAGCCTGGAGTGACAGGAAGAGGGAAACTGTGACAATGTATTTTGCCAGGTGCTAGAAGGCATGTCAATATGTTTCCACCCGAGAGAAAAATAAAGCAAGTGAAGAAAAATAATAAGTAGACCACAGCGAAATGATTCCGTTCATGATCAAATGAATAGATTAGGGGGACGTGTAATATATGTGTGTGTGTGTGTGTGTGCACAGGCAGCATGATGCACGCTGGGCCTGCAGTGTTCAAGGACACGTCTTTGGTGCACTCATCTGTGTGATAATATCTGATGAAGCTCTCGCTGCTGGCCATGCTGCATGCGTGTGTGTGTATGTGTATGATACTGAGACGACACCAAAATGAGAGCATGCAGTCGTGAATGTGCAGGAATGTGTGTGTGTGAGCATCACATGTACTCACAGGGTATTTTTCCAGAGGTTCCATCAGTAATGCGTCGCCAAATATTGAGCGGCAATACTCTGCCATCTTTGCCTGCTGCTTAGGTCTAGGAGCCATTGTACACACACACGCACGCACGCACGCACACAAACACACAGAAAACACGTAGAATCAGATGTTTACAGCTGGATACATCTATTAACAATATTACAGCAGTCACACCACTTCCTTTGCACCATTGACATGGAACGATCTGCTGACTTACGAGTCCACATGGTTCTCAAAAGACAGGATAACAGGGAAGGGTGAGGTCTTAAAGGCACACTCTGCAATGCCCTCAATCACCTCCTAAAAAGGGAAACAGAAAGCAAATCATTTGTGAGTAAAATAAAAAAGAATGCATTTGTAAAGCAGTGATGATGTGCTGCTGAGGACCGAGTTTGTGTACCAGCTAAAACCATCTCCGTTTACGATATTATGATTCCTTACATTAAATAGAATATCTGGTATGTAATCAATAACTGCAGGAGAAAGAAATAGAAATTGAGATAATAGATTATTCCAAAATACGTCATCTGGCTACATTATATTATGGTCTATTCTTGATATAGAAGCTGGTAGACGTATCTTTGTTGTTGTGTGTGTATACATCATGTGCTTGTAGCAGTGTAAAATCAGCACAGTGGATTTCTTCTGTACCTTTACTGTATTGGAACTCAGCTTTGTTGACATGTGTCTAAATCTTTTTGCATAAAATGCTATAAAAATCAGTATATCAACACACTAGTGTCATATGCTATGTTCCACATCTGTCAGTGCAGCTGTGTCCACAGAGATGAGAGTGGAGGCATGAGGTGCTGTCTGATATCGGATTTCCAAGCCACTGAACGCCTAAGTCAATTACACCGTCATTACAACGGTGTCAGTTTATTTAATGCCTTCATTTCCATTTCCTCCGTCTCCTCCAATAAAAATCTTTGTCTCTGACTCAACCCTCCTCATCTGTCGCTTTCTTCTTTCCTCCGTCGTCTCATATCTCTTATACACAACTCCATAATTCACTCTCGGGCTAATTCAATTAAGCTTCTTCTCCTTCTTCTGTTTTTCTCATTAGGTTGAACTTTCCTCTGTCAATCACTCGCCTCTTTCTTAGTTTCCTCCTGACATCTCTTCCATCCTGACATTCCCACCCTCTTCCTGCACGATAAGAGGCAAATCTGCAACCTGTTCTAATTCTGTTCAACACTGCGATGACAATATGACAAACACTGAACTGCTAAAACACTTTAGTGGAAGGATTCTCCACCCAGCTACAGGAAATGAAGATGAGTTAGAATGAGTGTCTCATATTTGATGAAAGTGAAGTGATGGTGTTCAGAAAAAAGAAACCCCAATCACTGTGATTTGGGACTAATGCAAAACTAGAACTTAAAACAACAATATCGCTGTCCCCAAATCAACTGGGCCCGTATCAATGATGAATCTGTAAGGACACAAGGGTACCACACATGGATTACATCATCTGTCCGTGAGGTCTATTTACCCCAACTGCCCTCCCACCCTCCTCGTGCCTGTAGACAAAGACATTCAAATGCATCCTAAGAAAAATACCTCGTCCTCTGCTTCCCACTCTCCCACCCAGCACGTGCCCGCCTCGCTATTATTCCTCTGCTCTCCTTGTGTTACCTTGAAGGAGATCTCAGTTGTCATGGTGAAGCCGTGAGTGATTACGGGCTCTTCTTCTGTGGTGCGACCTTTCCAGCAGTCCAGTTCAATGCAGCGGCAACCCGACAGCAGAACCTGCTTGTACATCTCAACCGAAGAGTTTCCTGCCAGCTGGCCAGCTGCAACACACACACACACACACACACACACACACACACACACAAATACAGACACACACATGCAAACACCACTTCAGGCAGCTGTCGTATTGATTGCAAAAGTAACAGGATGCCCACAAAAGCACGTCCTGTTGCTGGAGAGCTCATTAACGGCATTAGTTGCTAGCATGCAGTAAAAACAATTTAGCTGGTGTTATCTAAGGCAGGCAAATCTCATCACCCTGCCACCATTAGGGAAGCAATTATGTCTTCACATTAGCAGCATACTTTCCTGCAACCCTGTCAAAGTGAGAGGCAGAGCTGTGTTGTCACTTTAGGTGGGATAAGTCATCCCCTGACTTCTCTTTTCATTCATTTTCTCTACATCTGATAGACCTGACATGTCATAAATCATCATGGTAAGTCTTTGATGAATTAGTTATGTATGCATTATATGTGCTGTACACTGCATCACACTTTACATTCATTCATCGTGGACCAACAGGTTCCACATACACCAACATACATGAATAAGCTGCACCAGCTCTTGTTGATCTCATCATCTTTGTTGACTTTTTAAAAAAAATAATTCTGTTCAATGTAAACAGTGTCACAAATACGTAAAGAAAAGCAGTGTTAGTAAAGAAGAGAATTAAGGACCCAGTGTTTGTTTTTCTCATTTCTGCTTTTTGCCAGCTATAAGGCTGCTCTATTACAGAGATTCGATTTTTTTTTGATTGCTGGAGAAATTTGATCCACTTGAAAGATTCAATGCTCTCCAGCTCCCCCCTGGAATAGATTTGAATAGATGAATTCTAATAACCATTGAAGGGAAAATGGTCTCTGCATTGTGCCTGCTATGCTTGCACCCTGCCAGGAGCCAGTTACTGTGACTACCAGTCTAAAGAAATATTTAACACCTGAATATCAATGAATTGAGTCTCATGGCATGACTTGCTTGGATAACCTCTTGAGAGGTTATGCAGGAAAAGGAGTCTGATTTGCCAGGTATCAAGTAGGGTGTGTTCACCTGTGCGACCATTATTGTCTTAATTAAATAAACAAGTGATCTGTTCCTGTGCAAAAGAACAAAGGATGCTTGTGTGCAGTCAGCGAGGGGTAAAGCTGACGCGAGTGTGAGCATGTAAGTGTAAGTACCTGTGAGGTATGTGTTGTGTGAAGAGTTGATGAAATAGTGGGAGAGGGGTAAGGTCATGTCTTCACTCTGGTCCAGCTTCTCAGGAGGGATGATGCTGTTCTCTTCACAATTCAGATACCTGGCAAAGCCTTCCACTGAGATCTGACCTGCAGCACCAGAAACGACATGTTCATCAAAAGAAAGAGTCAAGTTCGTTTTTCGTTTTGGTCCAGGCTTAAGGAATTAGTCTAATCAATGTGACTGATGCAGACACATTGATGTTCTATATCTAAGACGAAATAAATTGATCTGAAAAAAAAAAAGACTTTGTGTCCATTTTCTTATCTTTCTGTGCCACAGAGCCCAGATGTCACACCCTGTACAGACTGTTCATCCGTTTGAGGTGAACTGTGATTTGTGATTTGGGCTACACAAATCAAATTTGACTGCTGTGCAAAAACTATTACAACACATTAAAAGTGCCACATTGTCACACTGGTTGATAGGTTCCTTCGCTGCAACAAAAAAGTCCACATGCTTCCTGCTGTGGCAAATACTGTCTACTGCAATACTGTGTATTATCCGTGGGAATATGAAAAAAAGGAAACATTGAAATACTGATTGTTTTCCTATGACCAAATAAAGGCATGACTATATACCTTTTATTATCTGTACCACTTACTCTGAAATATTGTGTAATAATGTGTATTTGCATGTAGCACAGTGTGCTGCACAGCAAACATCCTGCAGGTGTGTTCAGATGAGCCGCTGGACGACTGTGCTCAAAAGCTTTTAATGGTTACATTTCCAAAATATTTATAAATCACTAATTAGAGCCACACTGAGATTACATTAGTGGTTTAATTTAGCACAAAGCCTAAGTCACTGTTTGCTGAAAGCCTCTGTGGTTAATCCTTAAAGCCTGCGCCTCAGTGTTTCTGTTTCTCACACTGTAGGTGGAAATTCTGTTATTAGCTTCCATTACAATATTCAAGGTTTGAGGTGGATAATTGATTAAAAGCCTCCAGTTTTCACCAGGCGGTTTAGACTGCCAACCTGATTTTGAACATTTTAGGGTTCGCTGGACTCCACTGGAATTGCCGATGTGTATAAAATGTGAATACCGGGATTTGAAAGAGCCGAACTGCCCTTGATGTTGCTCTTCCCGTTTCCATTGTTTTTCAAGGTCACTACTGAAAAGCTTTGCCATTTTACTGTCTTCCCACAGCTCATTGCCTCACTGAATGTGCTTGAAAAGAGTGGAATAAATAAACACACAAACAGCTCACCATCTCCAGCGATTCAGATCCATGATCACTTCACCCACCCCGACTCGATGGATTCAATTTTGTACACCAAATAGCAAAACCAAAACACTTGCAGCCTCCTCTACCCCCAGACACACACAGTCAGTGGATGTTGCGCTAAATATGCAAAGTGATGCAAGCAGCAGGTCCCCGCGGCCACGTTATGCTAATTAATGCGGCGCTGCCCTCTGCAGAGTTGTTGGACTAATTAACGTTGGCTGCTGTCTGTGACATCTGAGCACAGTCGCACTCAGCGGCTTGCTCCCCGCTGACTACCACGACCCCCGTTTACCAGGATGAAGCCTAACCTCGACATAACACACTGTCACAAAGGCACACACACACCCTTTCCCCAGTTCCCAAGACGTTTTAGGGCAAACAGCGTGTATTATCCAGGCTTGGGAAGCAGCTTGAAGGAGGAACCTACAGGTATTCTTCAAAAGATGAGATTTAAAAGGCGAAGCGTGGTCTTAAAGGAAGAGTCAATGTGCGGCTGCACTGCAGGCAAATCAAGAGCTTTGGTTCTTGGCAACAACAAGGAAACACTTACAGCACTTAAAATGCAGGCCCTCCTCCTTAAAATCAGTTCAGGGGAACATGCAATGATATGCCTTCTATCTACTGCGACTGGAAAGGTCTCGCTTCATTCCGCGTCTTATTCATCCTCCTTCAAGCAATGTCAGAATGCCTGAGTGAGCATAGACTGGAGGAGTCAAAGACAATGACAGAGGACTGAGAAGATTAACAAGTATATTCTTCAGACGCTGGATAAAAAGACGCTGGAGAAGAAAGTGAAGTGAGGAGCAGGAAGGGAAGGGATTTCTCCTTCCCCTCACTTTTTTTGGGGCAGACTTGAAACAACTGATGCATCAATGCCAATTCTCTACTTGTGTAAAGGCCCGTCTTTAGTATGCACATAGCCATTCATACCTGTATGAATACATCTACACTGTCCTTGAGAGAGGGGGAAAAAAAGTGTGTGTATATGTGTCTCTAAACATGTGTGTGAGGGTAGCATGTGGAGAGCTGGAGCCCTCTGCAGAGCAGATGGCAGCACTTCCTCAGGCTAGATAAATACTTCACATGGGGAAATCTGTCACTGGGACAGGGAAGGGCACGCTTCCAGAAGGCCTGGGACAGGATGAACACACAGCATCACAGTATGGGCACATCACTGTGATCAGAGTCAAACTCTGGCCGCTCACACGGGATATTTGAAAGCGTTTAAAAAAAAAAATATTCAGAAGTACTGTCGGCACCTGTGAATCATTTTGACACACACTGAGAAGAAGGAGGAAAAAGTGGGTACTTTATTCAGAGGGGATCATAAAAGCTGCACTTAAGCGCTGCTTGAGTCAGTTAAGGTCAATTTAGTCTCAGAGTAACCATTAATAAAATGTGCAAATATGACTGGCTGGTGATGATAGACCGAGTATGAACAGCCATGATCACTCCATGCTACATGTACTGATTAACACATTTAACCAGTTTCGAATACTTCAGCTGTGTAGCAGTTATAATGGGATTTGATGACAAGTAGCAGGTCAATCCCTTCATGATTAATTGTACGGTTGCTGCTTAAAAACACACCCGAGTTACTAACATTTTACAAATGATGTGCCACACTGATATTGCTGAACACAGATGTGGTATTGATTTCGAAACCGTCAATAAGTTAATGCACACTATTCACTCACTCGCTTCTAACTGCAACTCTTGTTTTCTCCATCGTGGCCTAGAAAACAAGGCCGCGATGGAAGGAAATGAACTGATATCAGGTAACACAAGTTTGTATATACTGGAGGTAGTTTTTATTATCATGCTTTCAAAATGGTTTGGTTTCATATTGATCTACGTATAACAAACAGAATAGAAAGTAAGTCACTTATTTTGGCACGTGCCAGAGACAAAATCTGAATTGGCACATGCCTGACCTTGACGTCTGATATTTATAGAGCAGCTCACTGTCCTCTGCCACTTCAGACAACATGAAAGGACAGCATGTCCTGAATTGCTGGATCCACCCATGATCATCCATTCTGGTTGCTCATTAGTATATCTGTGTCACAACTAATGCTCTATTACCGCCCCTGAAATGGCTTCTTTATTTGGTAAAAACAAAAAAACAAAAACATGCCACCACTCCGACAGTGAACAGCTTGGGAAATGCATTCAAAGATTTTGCCGACATGTGCAGGCTACAGACAGGACTCACGACTCAGCGATCTATCTGTCCTTGTTTGTGCTTTTCAAATCATTCTTAACAATAAAACTAGTTTTCAAGTCCAAACATTTGTGCATTGAAGTTGCATGATGTGAATGAATGTTCGTTACGGTCATTTCACTGTCACTGTGTATTTGTGCTGACAGTCGTTGGAGCCACTGACCTTTCTGTGCCAGCGAGGCATTGGGTTCATATTTGTCCACCAGCAGCTGGACCTGTTCTGGTTTGAGAGGAGGATAGAGGATCTCATTCAGACGAGGGTCTCGCTGCTTAATGTTGATGAACTCTGTCATTTGCTCCACTGTGAGGTATGGACGACTCTTAGCCCCCCTGAGGAGAGGAGAAAAAAGATGTGAGAGCAAAGAGACTAATGGGAATAGAAAAACAGCAGGGAAAAATGGGAAAAGTTACGATATGAGTTGTGGAAATTAAAAGAAATTAGATAATTGCTAAATTAAAGCTGATAGAGGGGATGAGTGGTAATTAAGATGAAATGTGGAGAGGAGCAGACGATAAAATGTTGTGTTGACTAAATTATGCTATTTGATTTTATGTCTGTAGCTTTTCTGCTAATTTATCATCTCCATATCTTCCTGGTTCTGATGCCGTCTTACTCAGCTATGATTAAAATCTAGATTTACGACTTGGAGGGGCCAGAGTTGTGTTGGCATGTCAGCTCAGCTGATGGTCTGAGTCCCTGTGGGCCAAGGGGCAGCAGCTCTGCTTCTGCAGCACGTGGAGCCACACAGCCAGACTCCAGAAGTCACAACCGAGGCCATTACAACACACTCTCCTGTGCTAATTAACTGCTTATAATGACTCTAATGGGCAAAAGCCGGTGTCTAAAACCTGCGAGTCATATTGCTCCATCAGGACTGGCAGCTATTATCTAGCTGCTAGTCTGAAAAGAAGAGCAGATGGCTGGAAAACAATGTAATTTATCACTCACATTGTTTCAAATTATTCAAATAACTCTTGTTTCCAAACGAGGCTTTTCTAATGTATTCTATTCTGCTGTCTGTTATTCTTTTGAAATAGCAAATGCCATACTCAATCTGAAGAGATTCCTAAAAGACTAAGAATAAGAAAAAAAGAAGGTTCTTACACATCAGAGAAGATGTGGTCCAGCTCAGGCCGGGGACAGATGTTACTCAGAAACATGGTGTACACCTCTGGAGTGAAGTCTTCCTGGGGAATGGAGTCATTCTGCCGAGGGAAACAGCAACACAGTCAGGTAAACTGGAGATGCAATACAAATGGATGGGAAATATGAAGTGGAGACAGACAATATGGTTGAGCTACACATTTTTAGTGTCTGCTCTGCTGTTCTGATATTATCAGTGTTATCAGTGTTGGTATTGACACATATTTGGTATTGTTAAAAATACCATAAAAATGATGTTAAAAAAATAATTTAAAAAAATAATAATAACTTTTCAGTTTTGAGGCATGGCACCTTAAAAACTGTTGGATGTTTAGTCTCTTTCCGATGGCGATGACAAAGACATACATTTCAAATACAGAAAAAAAAAACAGACGACCAGTGTCTACTATTTGCACTTGGACCTAAACAAAGACGTAACAGAGACAAGGGGTCCTTATGGAGCTATCACAGCCAAACAGCTCTGATAAAGACACAGCTTGCAGCACAGCAGCAGGCGATAGCACTGTGCCAGTAAGAAACAAAGCAGAACCAGCCACTCTGAATAGGGAGTGAGAGGAAAGAAGATTAGGAAGGATGCACCAAAGGAGGGTGATGAAGGTCAAGCCCCGCAGAAACACAGGATCTGATTCTGGAGACAGGGGTGGATGAGACATTGTGTACGTGCACTTCTGCTTGTGAATATGTGTGTGTGTGTGTGCGTTTTCGGGGTTAACAGCCCAACCATTATGCTTTAATTACTTGCACATTGGAACAACAGCAAATCCCACCAGGCCCTCATCCAGCAACATGTTTTTAAATCCTGCTTTCCCCCCATGCTAATTATGTATAGCTGTTTGCATGTTTGCGTCAGAGTGTGTGTTTTCACTATGTCTTAATTGTGTTTGCATTCAGAGGCCATTTAAAACATATATAGTGTACACAAGTGTATGTGAACTGCATGCGCTATATGTTTCTGTATGTGTTTAAAACTCACGTGCAAACAGGCAAATTGCTCACGACTATTGGATTATGTAGAGTGTTGGCCGTGCATGTTTACACATGCATGAGGGGGCAGAATCTCTCTGGTGATATCTCAGAGAGGTAAAGATAAAACCGCTTTTGTCATCTCTATTGCTCCCACTGGGCCAATTTGTTTCATTACAACCAAAGCTAAATCAGTTCTGAGTGGGAAGTCATGCACACATCCATAAAGTAAGAGTCCAAACAGACGAACAAAGCTGCAGTGATGTGCTGTTTCAGGGGAACAGAGAGGTGAGGTGACACGCTGATGGATGGATGGATGGATGGATGGATGGATGGATGGATGGATGGAGAAGATGAAAGAGCTTGGAGATAAGAGAGATGGGACACAAATGGAAGCAGATTCAGAGACAGAGGAAATACAGGGAAAGAGGAGCGTCAGTATTTTGCCAGTATTATCTCACTCTGCCAGAGGGGAGGTTACAGTTTTCCAGGGCTGTCTCCACTCGCTTCCTGTCTGCGGAGAACATCCTGAAGATACTGCGGGGACACAGAAACACACCCTTATGAGTAATCGCAGAAAACACCACACACAGACAGGGCAGTTTTCACTCTGATCCTGTGTGTTAGACAGCTGAATTTACCACAGCTGTTAATTGTCACCTACTGGGGGCATCCCGCGAGAAAATTCCATGGTAGCATCAAAAAGTAAAAAAAAAAAAAAATGAAGGTAAAAAGAATCAAAGGAATGAAGGATATGAGAAAATGCAGCCAGACGCGCCATTGTGTCTGCCTAATAATACAAATGTAATAAATGCAAAGTAAGCGGAAGTACAACAAGACAACAAAAGCTAAAAATAAGGCAGTGTTAGTGGTTCAGTGAGTTTAGATTTGTGTGAAGACCTTCTGTGTCAAAGCTGTGGTGATGCATGTGCACTATGGAGATGTAAACAACGTAAGAGCTTGGCATTATCAGATGTGAGTGGTATGTGTAGCGCACAATGAGCTGATTTGCTTCACACACCTTAACTCCTACTGCTCGTAGTTTCTCTTACAGACAATAAAAGTAGCTCCATACATAAAGATGAGCTTCCACAACTTTGTCATTTCTTATTCTGATTATTCTGCGCTTCAGCAAATTCTATCTCACCAATCACAACATGAATGTTTACTCTGTAAATAAACCAAAGACGTGCAGATAACTCACTAACTCCATTATTCCACCATGTGACTGATGTGCTGGGAAAACTGCATCTTCACTGTCACATTTTCATGAGGTAAGAAAAAGAGCCCTGTTTTCAGAGTTTGGACAAGACATTTTTCACATCTGATGTTCAGGGTTTTTGAATGATTTATTTTGCTTTTGGAGATACATGGTTTTCAGTAGGCGGTGAAGAAGTCGCTGTCCTGCCTCATCCGTCATTCTGAGTGTGGTGAGAGACAGGGCTCCTGTGTGGGCTCGCTCTTGTATCTAGACAATAAACTGGATTTACTACAAAGAACTCCAGCTACTGTGAGCTGTTTGGATCTGTTTCCATTGGCCATAGCCTTTTTATAATTACATGCAGAGGTATCCATGGCACATAGTGTATGCTCAGTGGGAGGGCAGAGTCAAGCTGACATTAGTTTAGCTGACATGTCCTCCCAGCTAGGAGGTTAATTCCCTAAACGGCAAGAAGTGTCTCCCTGCCTCTGCGTTCTGACACTCACTGCTTCCCTCTGTGGCTCTGAGGGAGGTTATCGCACAAGTTCACTGGTGCCTGCCTGAAAAACTCAGCTTGACTAATGGAGATGGAGAGAGCTGGACCTTCGCTGAGCTGATGACAAACACCCAGGAACGTTAAACACAGGCTAAAGTTGAAACAATGAAATGTACACAAAGGATGTTTTCATGCACAGAGCTGAGGATAGAGACTGACTGTGTGTGGGAACTGTGGGAAAGTAGTACGGTCATGTCACCACAGCTTCACACCATGAATACAGTGACTTCCTGTACTTCCATTAAACTAAAGGGACTTGCTTTTTGTCCCCATAGGGAAAACATGTCCCCACAATGTGACTGCAGTGGTTTAGGTCCCCACGCGTGCAAGCACACACACACACACACACACACACACACACACACACACACACACACACACACACACACACACACACACACACACACACACACACACACACAGACGCTGCAGACTGGAAGCAGAATGGAAAGACTAACAGAGGGATATAGTGATAACAGACGGAAGGGTAATATATTCTAATAAGGAACGCATACAGAGAGAGAGAGAGAGAAGGAGTGTATACTGAAGCCTGTATACATGCTGAGATCCACAAGAGAAGGCAGACAAAGCTACTCAATGATCAAAAGCACTGAGAGGTGGCAGGGGAGAGGAGGATGAATCAGAGACTTACTTCTTGATGGGAATTCGCCCCTCGGGGTTGAGCTGCAGCTTCAGCCGAGTGTATCTGCATTGGACAGAGCACACGCCACATTCAACATCAGCAGCAGCCGCTTGCTCGGGTTAATATCTATGTGTGCCTGCATGTCTGACTGATGCACATGATGTCACGTCTGACTGATGCCATGTGTGCATAGGAGCAAACGTGTATCTTCATGTGTCACTGTGATGACATATACTGTACATACATATGTGAATACATTCCAATGCGTAGAGCTGTCTGTGCATACCATGAATATCTGTGTTCACGTGAGAAGTGAAACTGCGGCTAATCCCTGGAAGTCTTGCATTAGCTGCACAGAGCCATGCAGCAGCAGCACAGGCAGCGCAGGCTGGTCTATAAATAGCTCTGCTGCAACAGGAGCCATCATTACAGGCTGGGGTTTTAAGTGGCTGCTGGCTAATAATTAATATCCATTACAGGGTCCACTTTATAGGCCTGAGGCAAAGTCACTGACGAGTGGAATGGTGTAACGGGCCCGGACTGGGATTTGTCTGAAGTGCATTTTCTTTTAAGGGAAAAAAAAAAAAGAAATGAGGGCTAGTCGACAACAGCTGACGTCACTGACGCTGCACGTGGGTGACTTTTGAAGAAGGAAGAGAAAAGGACTGGAGGATGAAAAGAAGGCAAGAGCAGGGGGGTAATGAAAGAAGAGGGATGGTGTTTCTTCGTGTCGTCCTCTGCCTTACAAGCGCCTGTATTATTCATTAAGGTGAGTGGGGGAAACGAGATTACTTAAATCTGTCTCCTTTCATGTTTATTTTACTGCTTTCTCCTTGTCTCTAATCTCTCACTATAGTTAATTCTGACCAGAAAGATTTGTTTCTAGTTGGCCTGTGGTCATACAAATACTTCCATCAGCCCATCTAGCTTTGGCAGAGGAAGGGAACAATAACTGGTAAACTCCCAGTTATCTGGCACAGTCACACATCATTGTGCATTTCTAAATCTAATCACCGATGCTGAAGGAAATGAAATCCAAATAGTGAGCGATTCTCTCGCACGCCGGGCTCCGGAAACACCACTGTCAATGCTGCGCCCCCAAAACATGCATCACGGCCATAAAAGCCCACAATGAGAATTAACCACATGCAGGGGAACATCAGCGTCCCGCTAGGGATGAGGCCTCTTCATGCTGCAGCAGTGGTATGACAAAGAATCGCCTTATTTGTAAGCAAGCAGTGCACAGCAACTGCTGCTGTGAGCAACCAGCACGACGGCAAAACCTGCCCTATTCAGTCCTATTCAACTCTCTGTGTACTTTGTGGCCGATGGCCACTTTTATTGTCTCATAAGTCAATTAGCCTCCTCACGGCTGCGCGTTAATGGCTTCTGTTCACTGATAAACATCAGACAGATGTGACTATTTACCAAACAGCAGAGCACAACACTGAAAATTCAAAATTCATGTTTCAGTTCACTCTCCGTCGCTCCCTGCAGATATGAACCAGCTGTGGATCTTAGAAAAGTGATTTAGCACCAACTGGAAAAGCCTTTACAGGGCAAAGCGCTGTTGGTGAGAGTAAGAGGAGGCACCATCAAGGCAGAGTCGCTGAAATATGTGAACATATATACAGTATATACGTCCAGTTGTTATACATCCCTCTACAGCATTCATGCCTATTTCTCTCTTTATTCTCTCCATCAATGTAAGGCAGGGTGACCGGTAACTTTTTACCCCCTTGCATGTTTCTACATTATTGTTTTTACTTTGGTGTATATGTAAAGGTGTGCATGTTGCAGTGTTATTTGCTATGTGTTTAGCATCCTTTAAGTACTGATTGCAAATATGTTGCGTGTGTACCGCACTGTGAAGTGTGGGAGTATGGTGTGTGTTTGTGTGTGTGTGTAGTTGACGTACGCTTTCTCGAGGCAGGCCTCTCTGGACATGTTCTGCACCAAGAGGTTTGATGCCAGGTTAAATAGCTCGTCTGCCCATTCCTGCAGTAAATAAAACAAATGTGAAAAAACACCAGGCGCAACACACGCACATGCGCACGCACACACACACACACACACACACACACAATTACTACTGCCATATGTTGGGAATAAATACAGACATTAGCTCATACGAGTTAGGATCCTAAAAAATTCCATATGACGTCAGAAAACAGAATGGTGCTTTGATAGTTTACTTTCATGTTAAGCCTCATTACTAATACCACGAGGGACAATACCTCAACTCTTACACGAATAGAAAAACCCAAAATAAATGAGAACGTCTTTATTTCCTTCATCAAATAATTAAGCTGAGATACTGATCACATTTGTGTTATATAGCCTTATTCCATTTTAATTAACCCTTGTGTCATTTCAAGATTTAATTTCAGCAATATGAGCAGTAGACCATTTAATCCAGTTGGAAACCTATCCGAAGGCTTTTCAGGGAAATTAAACACTGATCCAACTTGAAACACAAGTATGATCAAAGTTAGGCTCTTACCCAATAACAATGACATAAATATAGTACATTTAATAGTTTTGTTGTTGTGATGCTTATGCACCGTTTTTTTTTTTTTTACCTTTGCTGTTTCTTCTTGGAAAGCCATGAAGTTCAGGTAGGTGATGTTGACCATGTCAGGGCCACTCACCACTGTCAGCATCCGGTTCTCCATCTTCCCCGCCAGGGTGCTGACATCCAGAAGCTCGCGCAGCTTGGCTTCCTTAATAATGACAAAACACACACACACACACAAACGTATCCCTGTTGTGAACCTTTACACTTTGCATGTGCATCCAAACCAAGCAGCCCAAACAAAACCTCCATTTGCGAAAAGGCAAATGACATAAAACAGAGCATGGAAAAAGACAAAGAGGAAGTCACACACTGCTGGTTTGTGTCAAAGTATTTTGTTGTAATATTTCTGCACAACAGCAGTCACCCACTGAAGTGAAACAAATCCTGTCAGTGTTTTGGAGTTCACCCCTCGTCCGGGCATTGATTTGTGTGATTAATGAGAGGTCAGCTTTCAGGAGCAGACGCTGTGAGGAGCAAAGTGAGAGGCTATAACACTGGAGGAGTCTGAATGTGGTCCCATATCAGAGCAGGAAACGAGGCGATAGGAGGACAAATGATGAAGAAATGACACTTATAGAAATGGCACTAGTTGTTTGACTTGATTTTTAGTGAGACGGATGAAAGGGATACAAAGCATAACCTTTTAACGTCATAACACTGCAGGAACAAGGATTATCAATGGATTCACGTATAAATATGTGAAGTTACTACCGCTGCTCAAAAAAGTTTCCTTCAATGAAATATTCAGATATATCTCATATTCGCTGCAACCTTCCTTAATCGAGCAGATTCAGCAGATTAAAAGTGTGTGCTCTAAAAAGCCTGCTGTCTGTTGCAGCAAAAAATTGGATGATGGCAACGGTCCAGTTCCCACAGGAAACACTCGGAACAATCCGTATTCGGAGGAGGTAATTGTCTAAAGAAAACTAAACCAAACAAATTTGAGTAAATATATATTTAAGCAGCTCATATTTGTTGCGAACCATATAAAAAACAAACGACAATGTCTCTGAGGCGCTAACGAGGAATAACAATGATCTTTTCCTCTCCTTTGCGGCCCCATATGCCAGAAGCATACAAATTGGTTGCTCTGGCCTAATTAACACAACAAAAAGGCTCTGTAAAGGATTTTGCCGTGAAAGCAAATGAGCTCCCTCTAATTTAACCAATCAAACAAAGAGCACTGTGTCCTGTGCCACACTGATAAATGTCCTCTACACGTCCCTCACGCCCCTCCATCAAATTGTGCAGCTTAGTGACGCCTATTATCATCATGCTGAACTTTTCCGAGACGATACGTTTTCACTGTTGTTACCAATCTTCCCTCTGACCGTCTGTCTGTCTAACTGTCTGTCTGTCTGTACGCCTCTTACGTGATCATTCACAATTTTATATGCAACCGTAAAGAACAATGTGTTTTGAAAAATGAGTGTGAGTGTGTATGTTGGCATGAAAAGCCAACATACACACTGAAGTATCACAGATTTTCTGTCATTGTGTAACATCCAGATAATTCTCACTCAGACGTTTGGACACACAAGGTCTTGGCTTGACCACCGATTATTTGGATTCAAAGTGCATAGTTGTGGGAATCCATCACTGTCCACTTACGCATTCTGAATGCCACCAGCCACATCAATCATAGCATAAAAAGCCACTTTCAATTTACCAACGCGCAGTGCAAACGTGCCTTCTGAGGGCTGCTTTGGCAGTCTGCCGTAGATGAAAGACATCTGAGAACAGATGAAATGACAGTAAGATGCATATTTCATTCAACACACCACTTGAACGTCAGTACAATTTGATGCTGTTCTGATGCTACTTGTAGCCAATAGCTGAACATACAGCTCAGCTCCTTGTAAGCAGTCAGCTCAGGGCTGGACCGGGAGGAAGCTGCAGGCATTCCCATCACAACAACTGGAGGAACATCAGCCGCTATGTCGGATAAGGTCTTTGTCAGGGTGGAGAGGAGAGGAGAAGATGGAAGTAAAACCATGAAAAGAGCAGAACAAAGAAAAGAGGGGGCCCAGCAATGTGAGTGAAATGTAATTTGTGCTGGTTCATTGTGGGAGCTGTTGGAGGCATGCCTGAGGTCCCAGTTACCACAAACACAGGAGATTTAGAGCCAAGAGTGGAGTTTATTTGGCATGACTGAAGTAAGAGGTCGGTTTTACGTTACACAACCAGTGGTAAATATGATAACTGATATACTGATCTTAGTTTGACAAAGCCCAAAGACATTTCAGTCTCGTTTACTTTTTGCCATAATTTTTAATTTAATTAAATCTGTTTCTTTAACATTTGCTTGAATGTCTTTTCAGGCTCCAGTTGTCACCAGCTTGGTGTACCGTTCCCATGGTTACGGGTGTCTCTTGCGTGTCCATGTGGCTCCGCTCTGCAGTAACAGACTGAATCACCTCAGTAAATCCAGTTAGCATTTCTAAACTGTCTGTCTGAGCAGAACCACTCTGGCTGATCTAATTTAGTACAGTTGCGCCTGCTAACCGAGCGTTACTGCTGCTACCTGTTCACTGCAGAGCAGTGAGTCACTGAGACGCTGGATCCACTCACGTTCGCTAAATCACTGTTCATTGTCTGGGTTTGTTTGGTGAGTGGACGCTATATAGCTGCCTAACATCAATACTGCAAATACTTTAATACATCAATACTCAAACTTACTCACTTCTCCTGAAAGAAACTCTAAAGTAAAGCATAGCCTCCACCTCCATAGTGATTCACAGTTATTAGCAACTTCCCTTAATTATTATTAACTTGCCCGTATGAATTCTCAGCTGACTGTAGATGAATTAATCCAGAGAAGAGACAATGTTGGATAAATGTATATACTGACACAATGGTATTTGCAACAGGTAAAACTGCTAAACCATCTTCTGAACAGTAAATTCTGTGGGCAGCAGAAAAGTGTTTTCATTATAATCAATCTATTCATCTTCCAGATCTTTGACTATTTTCTTTAGTTTTCATTAGTTAGTATGACACTGCTCACAACATGCTTCAGCATGTAAACCCAGCCTTTGTTCTACACAGCTGTTGACCACTGGTGTGAATGTGTGTCACGTATCTGTGTAACCAGTACTTGTGTGTATGTGCTTATTCAGGCATGCTAGCAGCTTCAGTGTGTGTCGGCACAGGAAGTCCCCTCAGTTACTTAGCATTCAGGTGGAGCTGCAGCCAGAGGTACTACACAGATTTCCTCTTCCTGCCTTACAGTGTGACACAAGGCTGCATCTGTCACCAGCCATGCACTCAAACTGTGTCACACTCCACTGAGCACAGGGAAAATGATTCAGATTGGCAAAGGTAACTCAGCCATGCATCAGCTCTCTACACCTGCAGCAGGGCGCCTGTCTACACACACACACACAAACACACACACTCACACATGCTCACACATGTACCCTGGATGTGGACAGAAGGGTAAATGCAAACACAACCACATGAGAGTCAATATGCATTTAACTGTACTCAAGAACAGAAGACTCACACCTGAACATATCTGAATGCACTAACGGTCACATGTTTATGTGCATAAATACACGCAAGGGACATCAGATCAAGGGAAATGTCAATATGAATGATTGATGATGACCTGACTACCTACACAGAGGCCACTCAACAATTGCCTCTTATATGATGCATCACAGAATCCTACCTGTGATGTGGTAAATCTAAAACTGGAGTCAGTGCATGTTGAACTTGAGTTGTTGTCAGTCCTTGGGACAATGTACACATTGAGTTCCTACTTCTCCTCATTCACACTTTCAAATCCTAATAATTGAATTAAAATACTATACTGAAACAGAAGAGATGATGCTTCACAAATGAAGGACTGTGATTCTTATTTTGGAGGAGCGGTGGAAATAATTCATGTTTTGCTGAGTGCTGCCTTTAAAATAACATGCTTGGCCGGTTGAAATAATTGATAAGTTGTCAGGGGGAGCAGCTTTAATAAGTGAACAGTGTTGCTGGTGTACAAACTGATGTTACGGTTTCTTCAGAAGCCATTGATCATGAGTACCAACTGAACAGTGCGAATGGTTCACAGTAAAACACGGACAGTTTGGTTGGTTATTGGAGGACGGCTGCACTTTTCGTTGACCCCATCAGCTTGCTGCAGTTCACACTGCATATTGTTAGGCATCTGTGAGATACAGAAATGATTTTATCGGGATACATCAGGGGGAAACAAATATTGACTTTTCTATGGACAGCGTTAGGGAAATGGTGTAAAAGAAAAAAAGAATCCACCTTACATCATACTTCTGCATGTTTGTCATGAATTCTTCATTTATCACAACAGCTCCATTATGAGCCCCCAAACTCCAGAGAGCCACAGGTAAAGCTAAACCCAACTTCACAAGGACACGTGGGTTTGAAAGTTATCAATCTAACTTCTACAGCAGGATTCAGAGGTGAACATCTTAATGTGAGCAGCTGTGCCACTGCAGAGCAGCACAGCAGGTTATAGGCAGGGCACTGATTCTCCTGCTGCTGCCGGCTAGCCCTGTTAACTAACAGAGCAGCAAGAAGCTGCTGGTGGGGCAGTAAAAAGCCTCAGGCGTCATGCAGGAAATAATGGAATATCAAGCTGGAGGTGACGTGCTCATTCTGCCACACAAATACGCTTTGTCATTTAAATGCACCTCGAGTATGTGTGGGAATAGATAATGGTCGCTTAGATGATGATCCGCCCTGAGTCGATTACATCTCTATCAATTTACTGTCCCGTGTGTTTGTAAGTGCGCGGGTGTCTATCGCTATATCAGCCACAATGAGTCAAGTCAAGTCAAGTGCACAGAGCATTTCAGCCACAGCAAAGCTAATCCTAAGACGACTGTCTCTCCTTGAGATGCAGTCATTTATTTGAGGGTCACGCTACATCTGCAGAGCATGTTTAAAACATTAGCCACATCAAGACTTACACCGACAGAAAGCACTGAAACACTGATCCCATTAGAGGAAGGAGCCCCATCTCTCTCACCAAGCCGAAAGCCGTTTCCTGCAAATGGCCTTTCTAATCATCCACACGCATGCATGAGCACACACACACACACACACACACACACATACACACAAACATGTACACAGCACACAGCACCACGGGTGAAAATTCTGCATTAAGCCTCAGCGAGTCTGACTGTACTCACTTAAAGCGTGTTTCATCAAGACAATCGGATAAACAAATCCTACATTGGCCTTTACAGCAACATGTAAATATATAACGAGCTCTCAGTAATGTTTGCACCAATGGATATTTTTAATAACATATTTGTACATTGTGTTGTTTCATCAGAATGGCCAATAGGGGAAAAATACACAAAACAAAAATACTCTAGGGCAATTATGGGTTTTTAATATTAAACATCTATGTAGAACCTGCACGCACACATGCTCACGCACACACACACACACACACACATACTCAATTGACTCAACTTATTACGTTAGCAGTGATGTCAGCCTGTGAGCAGTGATCAACTATTATTTTTCTTTGGCTGCAGGGAGCTGTGTGCAGCAGGTGAGACCAGGGTTTGAATTACAATTGGTCTCGGCTGAATGTGGGTGAGACGATGGTTGTAGTGGTGTGCACAAAGACACCTTTAGCTTTTAAGAAGAGAAGTTTCCCTTCACATCCTCACAGAGGGGAACTATGGTATGGAGCAATTCTGCTGCAGAGGGACGCTGTAATTCAGCTAAAAAGCTTTTCTGCTGATTAAGCAGCCTTTGATACAGTTATAGAAGAGCTGTCGACTGCCAATATGGCTCTGCATTTTCATATTTTATTTTCATGTTTTCAAAACGGCTTTGCTAATTGTGCTGGCTTGCGGTCAACATCAGCCACTCATGCTGTGCAGACCAGCATGAATGCACCAGAGATAAACCTCTCAGATACAACTGCATGGTAAACAGGATCAACAAATATGAATGAGGGCAGAGGAGGATGAGCTGGAAGGTGTGAGGGGATCAGCGGAGTGTGTCTGATTCTGGGCATCCACCCCCCTCCCTGCCTCCATCTGCATCCTGCTCTCATCCCCACATCTATAAGACTCACTGCTTCTGCTTCTTCTTGTTCTGCCACATGCTTCATGTAATTCATTTGAGCATTCGAGTGTCAGAAGATGAAGACCACCACAGTTTCATGAAGCGGAGAATTGCCCACAAGGCCAGGAGTAAAAGGTCAGCGCTTCATCAGTCAGCTGTCAAGTGATGCATCACTGATCACAGCATGAAACCAAGTCTGCACATTTGGCTTTGTGTGCACTTACACTGCAATCTCCAAACCATAAAAGACCCTTTTGAAAACCCCCTCAGGTGTAAGGTTTTCCAACTGGCTCAATGTGCCACCTGACGCCAATTTATTTAAATGATTATTTTTTTCCTTCAAGCCATCTGGTGTTGTTGCCTGTAATACACGCATTACATTTCTGTAAGATATGACCGTAATCCCGGCAACTTTCCATCAGTGAAGCATCAGCAGGCACAGCTATATGAGCTCCAACAGTGTAAAAGCTCGAAAACCCAATGATTTAAAAAGTCTATTATTATGAGGAGGTGTCAAACCTCTTAAGCTGAGTACTTTCTCTTTATATCGCATGTGTTCGATTAAATGGCCAAATATAAAGAAGGGAATTAAAGTAGAAATAACAACCTGATACGAGGAAGGATTGCAAAGCTCATCATTAGCTCTCCACTGGAATACATTTGCCAGTGGTGATGTGTCATTGCCGCTCATGCATCACGGCACAGACTGAGGAAATGCATGCAGGTTGGGGGGGTGGGGGCTGGAAGCTCATATGGACTTAACAATCCTTCATTCCATCTCCTCAATAGGGGCATTTCATTAACCCCTGAAGCAGTGAGACATAAAACGAGAGCTGGAGGGATAGACAGAGGGGAGATGGAGAGCACATATTATACCATTTCCAAAATGCCAGCACTTCAGCAATAACTTGCGCTGACAGACCCCCTTTTTATGTCTTGGCAAAGCAGCCTTCCATTCACACCAATTCCTGATAATCTCATGATGCATAATAGAAGTGTGAGTGTCAAGGCTTTCAGGGGAAAGTGAAACATGCATTTTTTAAAAGTGCACGTGTATTCCCCATTTTGTCATCTATAGTCTAATCACAGACTGAGCAGACTTATTACAGTCATTCCTCTTACTAATCACACTTCATTCTATTGCATAGTCTTAACTTTAATGTTGCCTACAGGGCAGCCAGTGCTTCAGATGTAATAAAAGGAAATTCACAGGTTGGGATGTGTTTCCTTATTCATTCAGAAACTTTCATAAAACCACTTACTTAACCTGCCTGGAGCATTGACTACTGTGACCCAGAGGAATCCAGCAGGAAGAAATCAGACTATGGTATTAAATCATGGGCCGTGAACAGAACAAAGACTCTCACCAAAGAACTACAAACATGCACCTGTACATGATGTCAGGGTGTTTGAAAGGTCGACAAACGTCATCTGCCCCTATGGCAATGAGTAAATAAAACTTCTGTTGTTCTGAACCAGGAAATGGCAGCCAAGCCTTATTTACTGTAGTCGGCCAAACCAAATACAAAAACACCTGACACTGCAGTCACTCTGCTGAGTCACTGAAGGGAGTCAAGTTCTTTACATAAGCTATGCTAGAAAGAGCCACCCCCTCCCCCTCCCCCACCTGTCAAAAGATCATCCACAGAGGAGTTCGAGTTCCAAGAAAAATTATTTATCAATTACCACAAAATAATTGAAAAAGCTTAAGACCCAGTATATAATCTTATATCCCTTGACTGTACGTTGTGACGGCAGGGGTTGGCTGATACCTCATGCTTCCCGTGTTACCATGGTACCAGAGTAAAGAAAGAATAGTGGGAACACCAGACAAAATTAAACATTTGCACTTTACTTCAAGGTTGTTATGAGTCATTTTGTACCAAATGACTTCATTATATAAAAAATAATTAATGGCTGATTGAATCTTATTGGGCATGTTCACAGAAACCCAATCATCATTCACCCTTACACCTGGACATGCCATTAGAGAATACAATAATATGCTGGCATAATGACAAAACAAAAACAGACTTTCACAGCACAGGCCATAATAACAGAGGGTGGAGGAGACCTGGATGGAAGCAGACTGCCAGCACTGATTAAAAGGGAACATAAAAGCTTGGAGTGCAGGGCAGAAGGCAAATTATACAGAGGAGTAATGTATCCTGCATGGTAATCTCTTATGGTCACATGTTCTGCATAAGGCAACACAATTATGTTCTAAAATTCCACATGTGTTCATAGACTTTGAGCGCTGGCACAAGTGACGGTGTCTAAGAGGAGGAACGAGAGAATAATCAGAGGAGAAAGAAGCAGGATGACAACTCACGCTGTGTGTGGATCAGCGTGAGGGAAAGACGAAGAGACAGAAGGGGCAAGGGGCAGGTTGGATGAGGTGGAAGTCGTCTACCTGGCATCACTCTCCCTCTAGCTGCTGAGCTCACACTGGGTAGAGTGGGCAGAGGCCCAGAAAGGAGGGAGGGGGCTAACTCACGTACTCTTCACGGGGAGAAAAATCATCATCCGCCGTGACTCACCAGCTCAGCACTTCTCATAAGAACAAGCACCCATCAAAACTGGGAACGTAGTACTAGAAAAGTCAAATAGCTGAGCTGGCAAACAAATCCTACACAAAACTCACTGGGATGAAGGTGTGAAGTGAAGGAGTGACAAGTGTGTTGCGTAATAAAATGATACACAACCAGAAATAAAGCTGAGGCATTTTAAAAGCAGGTGACTGATCCCATCTTTGAAATGTTCAAGAAATAATAGTTTGGTTCTAGAGTGTTGGACTTCAGCCCATCGGATGTAAGACTCAAAACTTTGCTCATCTTTTTATTCCAAGTGCTACATGAAAGAACTTTTTCCATCTCAGTGTGCTCCCAGTATTACAGTCATTACTCCCACACGCTCTCTGAGACTCGTCTGCATAGATTTGTGAGGTAGGTGAACCTTTTTCTCTTCGAGCTGTCCATCAAGTGGCAATTTTTCCTGGGTGGCACTAAAAACAGCTCCTGGGCACCAGAAAATGGCAGGTACATAACTACAGTAATTATCCTGCAGTCCGACAGAACCTCTAATTTAGCGTGGACACACTTCTCGAAATGCCGAGAAAATGCTTACAGCTCGAACAGCAATCAATATATACAGAACTTCCCAACATGAAAGCGACACATCCATGTTCTCTGGCATCTAGGATGGCATCAGGTGCATATACACCCACAGGGAGACTAATAATCATAGCTGTTGCAAAAAAAAAGACCTGATTGGAAACAGTTGAGACATTCTGATGAGTTTTTGCACCAAGACGGTGAAATTCAACCTGCTGATTTAACGCTCTAGTCTCTCCGCAGAGTGAAAAACAGAGACAGAATCAGAAATGCCGCCAGTCGTCAGAGTTGGAAAGTAGACGCATACTTCATTGCCCCTTAGAGGAGATGACAAGTGGATGATATTGCCAACTGCCATGAAAATATGAGAAATATGAGGCTTTCCTGAGAAAAGCAGCAGGACTCACAACGGGCCAAATGACTGATACGCACTCTTAGATAAACCAAGACTAATTTCAATTTCTGCTCCTTAATCAAAACCAACCTCTTCTCAAAGCAGCCTGCACAGACTCACAGTACTGGACTGCCTACAGTCCTCCCTCTGGCATCCTGCTTGGACCTTCTGAGAGCCAGGAGACGCACAGAGAGAGAGAGAGGCCCATGTGGGGGAAATGTCCACAGTGGGGTCCAGGAGTAAATAATGTATACTGTTCCCTGTTGGCACTGTGCATTTGTTGCTGGAGAGGAACTGTCACTGCTACTGCTCCTTCTGAGAGGACGCAGCATATGTCCTTACCCTCTGGCCATTGCCATTCTTGTCATGTTTTACTCGCAGCCCTGCCTCCCCTTCCACTTCAGTTTGCCGGGTGCCTCGCTGCATCCAGGACATTAAATAGATGACAGTCCCAATCATAGCTTTCAGAATTCTGACCTGAACAAATTCAATCTATTAAGTTATATTCCTGGGGGACTAATGTGAAGAGCTGTGTGACGTAATAGTGAAGCTGAGGAGACCTGGCTTCATTCACCTTAGAATGAAGGTATTCTCTGTCATTCGGGCCTTTTCAGAAAAGTCTGAGGAAACAGCTGCTTGCACTCATTCTGTGCATTAACAGGTCTAATGTGGTCTCCAAATCCCTCTGCACACGTCAGGGCTTCCTTGTTAAGAATTGTGCAGTGATAATTGTGATTTATTCTCTGTCTGTAGTCATCATTTAGCCTTTTGCTATCATTTGCTTCGCTGCGACACAGAGAGCCTGCTGTCCCGACATCCCCACACCATCTGCCGAGCCCCACTCTGCCAGCCACCAGCCAACCAGCCACCCACCTCCCCTCGCATAACGCCCCATTTGTTATGACATCTGTGTATTCCAGTGAACTGCCAACAAAGGATTACCGAACGTTTCAACAAGTCCTTGGATATTTAATAATATTCAAATGTTGATGTCTGTGTTTGCATTGAGCCGACAATGATCTAAGGTCAGCCCATTTCAAGATATCCACAGTGTTTATGACACATATTAGAGAAATATCTGATAGGCTTTTACTCTGTGACCCATTTTTGGTAAAAGTTGATTATCAGTCAACAATTGTTCTGTTACCGGGCAACAGATACCTCTGGTTCCTCCAAGATTCTTTAGCTGGTCTCAAGGGTTTTGGATAAAAATCCTCTTCATCACTCCAGACACATGGAAATGTATTGTTAGAGAATCTTGGACAAACCTATGTGTAAATGCTAAGCATGCATTAATTTTACTAGCTTAATATCCTATTCAAAAGGCACATATTAACTGCTGACTGTCATAACAGATGCTTGCAAAATGACAGGCCAAACACAATCTAGTTGCCTTGTCTGTCTCCAGCAATGTCAGTCTGCTGTGCCAAGCCAAACCATTCCAGCCAAATCAAACCAGACATCCATTCTCTTCCACATGATCATGCACCATGAAGTAGACCAGGCTAAATAAAAACTGCCATCAAGTCTGGTGAACATAATCGCAAAAGCTTCAGATTACTAAAAGTGCACTTAAAAAAAGGATATGGAGATAGTTATAAATACAGACAATGTACTTGGAACCAATGGGCACAGGGATCCAATGACATTTCCTGGCAGGTACATTAGATCCTAACCAAGCTAAATGCCTGTCAGTTGCTTAATATAACCTAATGCTTCCTAAAGTACGGTATGTAACAATAGGTGTTTGAGCTGAGTAGGCTAGCTTACAGAAATGTTTTTAGAATTGCATTACATTCAGCAGTCAGATCAAATAATTCTACTTGTTTTATTCAGACGGCATTTACTGAAGATATTTCTGAATCAAGCATTGTTTTCCTGATGTTGTTATCTTGGCCTTTCTTATCACTGAATGGTAACAAAAGCTTATTTATTTGAGTAAAAAAGTTGCTATGAATACATTTATGAGCAGAAATAAAAGTTGCAAATCACACAAGCAGAATTCTCTTTTTAGAAAACGTTGAAAAACATCTCAGGTAAGTCTTACACTTGTGAAACAACACCTGTAGTCTGACAGAAGCCAAACACTAAGTTGTCCAGAATGGAAACCTGGGAGATACAAATAGAATACAACCCCCCTATGGGAATAAGGTCTGGAAAGTGAAATCCAGTGTCCATGTTTTGAGTCAATGCCTAATTTATCAAAACATCACTCAGTGGGATAATACAAGTAACTGAAAGAAGAGCGGTGGTTTCTTGACCTTTAGCATAAAGAATCAGACATTTGATTTCCTAACCCTTCTGAGGTTTAACATGAAAAACCATTAAAATCTTTGACATCGCTGTGTGCTTGGAAGGGATTGTTGAAGGGAGTGAGAAAGGTTACCTGTCTCTTTACATCTTCCTGTTGGAAAGGTCTGGAAAACACACACAAAAACACACATTCACACAAAGGAATAGCCACATTCACACACCCGGAGATAAAAACACACACACACACACACACACACACACACACACACACACGCAAAGGCATATCCATGTGTAATGTCACCACCAGTCTCACCTATGTGATTAACGGTGTTAGGAGCTGACTAGTGTGACCGCAGTGGCAATTAACAGAATTCCCAAGAGGTGCTCTCTCATCTAATCCATCCTCCACAATGTGTTCACCACATATCTCTGATGGAACAGATGGATGCTAACAGTATGGCAAGAAAACCCAGAGGAGATATTGATCATCCCAATTAAATCCGAGCAAATTAGAGATGAAAAAAGTTGCACTCACTTCTGTCCGCAGGCATGTCTGAAGTTTATTTAACTACGCAACTGCAGAGTCTGTTTCCGAAATGAGAGATCCGGAGTTTCAAATGATCAATCATCATTAGAATTGCATCGTTAGTGCTGTTTCATTAGCGTTCCTCATCGTTAACAAACCAGGGCAAATTATGGTTTTCAATTAAAGTTATGAATCAGTGAAAACATTTGCTTTCAAAATCCTCAACTTTTTAAAGCTGGATTCATTTCTCGAAAGATCTGTGAAGGAAATTTCTATGAAATGATTCTAAAGCCGTGCCACTGGTGCTACCGAGCTCCCAGTTCATTAGTGGCTGATGTGATCGTTCCTGTCACAAGGCAGAAAGTTACAGCGTGTCAGAGCACCTTTCCTGCCACTGTTCGCTCCGTGTTCATTGTCTTTGTCCTCACGGTTTCCATGGCAACAGACCCATCTGACTGGTCATACCCCTCATATTTCATATTCACCTGCAAGGTAGGCAGCACATGTCGGTGTGCATGTGTGCTTTCGTGTATGTGTATACAGACAATAGGAAGTCCACACATGTTAATGTCTTCACATGAAATTCATTTCATTGTGTTTTATAACATCTTAAAGCCAAATTAGTAAGTTAGCATGTCCAAATAGTAGATAAATGGTTGGTGTTAACAGGAGTGCGAACTGGACATTTAAGCGAAAAAAAATATCGCAAAAAATTTCTTTTGGGTAATATTTTAGTATTGGTTCAGGGCTGTGTGCGACAAATATCTATCTGCTATGACCTTTCCCTGTCCCCTTGCACACTAAACTGGGTGTCTGTGTTAACACCAATTTTTCTTCACAAAACCAAACACAAACTGACTTTCCGCTGGCAGCAGCCCTCTCGCCTTGACTGGGTCTTATTTGATCAGCTCCAGTTCCAGTGGGACGACCTTTGCTGGGTTAACAAAATGTCACATCTGATTTCACTGTGAGCATCAAGTGACTTAAGGACAAGTGCTAAGTTCCACACGGGTAGACGGCAAAGAACCGAGCGACAAAAGAAAGGGGCCATCAAACAACAGTCCACCTGCCAGTTTCACAACTGCAACAAGTTTTGATTCTACAAGTCAAACCTCCATTAATGCAACATATGCTGATATCCAAAATTCATGTTTCTGAAATCTTTTCATCATTTCACATGATTGATAAATTACATTTAGAGTCCTGCCATTGTTTTTTGTTTATGTCTTCATCACCACTTTTGTCTTCCTCCTTTGTTATCAGTCTGAGAAGCTTCCTAATTTAATGAGGCTTTGTGATTGCACATCACAAATTGTTTTCTCTCTGAATTAATTTGAGACGAGAGAGTTGACTTGGTTTAATTCAATAACAGGCACAACTGAGAAACAAATGCAAGACTGTAAATGTCCTATATTACTGGATGTTACAACTTGTTAGTGAGGCATAGTAAGACAATAGGACATTTGTTTTGGCTGATCAATAAAGCGGATGATCATAATATCCCTTGCTTTTTTGTTCTCGAAAATATAGACAAACACAGTTCCTGTCTTTTCCTGAGCATCTCGTTCCTGAAATTGGGACATGGGGAGAATTTACCTGCACAGGCACCACCATTGTGCTCCTTTTGGCCTTTTCACCAAGATATTCATCTCTGGACCCATTGGGGTAACTTTCCATTCATGCTAACACAGCCTGCTCTGTTCATCACAGCACAGTCTCCATTTCATCTTTTCATCCATTCCGTCATTGTTTTCCTCTCCATCTTGGCCCCTGCAGCCCCTCAGTCTTTTACAACGCTGATGCAGGAGCAGCACCTTCAATTTCTCTATGAGCAGTAATGAGACAGCCAACTTTGCACCAGGGGAATTCATTTGTGTCCAGGAACTGCCTGTAAGTAATTGACTGAAGAATCAAACCCGACCCCATCATGCCTCATCATGCTAACCTTCTATTTTCATACTCCCTCTTAAATGCAGCTGCTCACACAAAGGTTACATCAATGTGTGACATTGATCAAATGCTCGTCTTCGAAGACAAATTGTGCCTCAGTTTCTTTTATGTAAATCAATGAGTCCATATACGCGTTTCCTTTAATCACATCTTGCCATTTGACTCGCAGCCAACTAGACAGATGAAAATGACAGTCAGGAACGTCAGTATTCGATCTCTTCATCACATGCTGGCACTGAATGAATTCACCACTTGACTGCCAGAGGGCGAGTCCAACATGTTAGGAGATAATACCTGCCTGCATGTTGTTATGGCATGCGCATGTGCGTGGCCACCATAACACAAGGCATTGTGAGTACGACTGTGATGATGGTGTTTGCGTGTTGCAAATTGTAAATTGTGTCTAAAATTGGATTGAGTGCGATTTCTCTTGCCAGATCGCTCAGCTAACAAGGGCATAAATCAAAACAGACATATAAATCTGGCCTATTTTTCATTCATTTAGTTCTATTGAACAGGTTTGTTGTGCTCCACCACTAACATTCATCTCAAAGGTGAAGTCTCGTTTTGAGTCGTCTGCAATTAAAAATTCAGTGTTTTTGCGTTTTGAGGTTGGCTTTCACTTTTGATAATGATAACAGTCATTATTGACTAATTGTTTGACAACACAACCAACCACAACTTCCTGAAGCCCATGGCGATCATTTGTTTTGCTAAATCCCAAAATATAAGGAGCCAGATGCCTCTTATTCTGCATTTAATTAAAATAATATTAAATTAATCCCCAAACCACAAAGCAAAGCTTTAACTCTGCACTACCAGCGTCAACACAGTCTGCCAACGTTCTCTCTCACACTCTCTTACACAGACACACACACGCACACGCACACACACACGCACACACACCATTATCATTGATTGCCTCCCTAAAGTTTCCTTTCACACTCAGCTGTTCATCTCTCAAACCATGAGTGCTCATCTTAAGGGTTTGATCATTAATATACCACAAAACACTAATGGTCTCAAGTGCACTATTTCAACACACAGCCACGAGACGCTAACCCACAGGCTATCAGTTTGAGCAAGATGTGCTGCACACATCCATCTGAATAAATTTCATACATTAGTACTGATCCTGAACGTCAGCCTGTAATCAGGGATCAAACATTAGTCCTCTATGCTTGCAGAGGACCGTGTGCAGCAGGTGAGACCAGGGTTTAAATTACACTTTGTCTTTGTCTCCCTGGAATCTGGGTGAGACGATGGATGTAGGGGTCTGCACATATATTACTGTGCTATGTCTAAAGCCCAGGCTCATGCACACATTATTACATCACTGGGACACACACACACGCACACTGTGTAAATCAGTCATATTATGTTCGGTGATAAGCATGGCTCAACTTGCTATAAATTTTGAGTATCGCAATGTCCGATATGTCAAGAGCAGCTGAAGTTAGCAGTTTGATGTGTGTGAATACATATCAAGGATGATGTGAGCTCGTATTTTTTTATTTTAAACTTTAATTCAAGCTTTTATTGCTTTTAGGGAATATTCTCTGCTGGTGTTATGTAGCCATATATAACAATGTCTGCAGAGCGTTGTAAATACTTTCACATAGCAGCAGAGGTCATATATCTTGACCGTAAATCAGTTATTGTGTTACAACTGCAGACACTTGTACTGACAGTACACAGTGTACAATTTAGCGCACAGAATACCAGGCATACTAAACACACGATACCTCGGAATGCCATGCCTTCTCAGCTGTTCATCTTTTATTGCTATGTCCAGGGTCAGACTAAGGCCTTGCCAAGACTTATGTTGATATGTTTCAAGGGCTGTGGTTACTGCTGCTGCTGCTGGAGCACTTACTGTGACCCTGTCCATCATCCCACGTGCACCAGACAGCACGGGTGACGGAAATAAACCCTATCATATTTAAGGTGAAGTCAACTCATGACCTGGCCCTGTGTTTTGTAAAATGGCATAAAGAAATACCAGGATATCGATACAGCACAGTGTGTTTCATGTTTGCTATCTATGTAATCACAGCCGTCACCTCATCAGCATCATGTGTGATGACGCAGATGATTTCAACGTGCACAACAAAAAGGCGCATTTCAGTGGGACGGTCTAAACCCTGCAGCAGCAGCCTGTGGAGTCTGAGGAGCTGTTAAGCACTTCCTACTGTGTGAGATAGAGCTTTAGCTGACTTTGTTGCCCAGACAGAGCGATGGTGATAATGGTCTGCCGGCCTCTCCCAGATCCTGTTACACTGCTGGGGACACACAAGCCGCTCTGTATTTAGCAGCAGGCCTCTCCACTGAGAGGCTCCGACTGTAACAGTGCTCACAGTGTCTCCCCTCACAGTGTCTGAAGGAACAAAAAAAAAAAAAACACGGTCGTATTGATTCTACTTTCTACGTCTCTACAAATATATTATTACACTACAACGCACTATCCAAATCAAACGCAAAGCAATAAAAAGCAGTAAAACCAATCATTTGTGATGTTGTTGATATACAGTGCGGCAGAATAAACTGTCATTCACATTCATGTAATGACGATATGTGTCTCTAACGGTGGCCACGTCTGGCCAGACAAACCCCTTTATAAACAGTGGTCCGTGACAACAATCCAGAAATCTGTATGTGTCCCTCTAGGTTGATTCTTATTATACGTGCTGTGAATGCCTCTGCATGCAGGCAGTCTGGTTGGTGTGTGTGTGTGTGTGTGTGTGTGTGTGTGTGTGTGTGTGTGTGTGTGTGTGTGTGTGTGTGTGTGTGTGTAAATTACCAATGCTATAACCAAAAGATCCTGAGAACGTGAATATGTCTGTCTATGTGTGAAAAAATAAGAGCCACCTGCTACACTCAGTCATGTATCAACAAGCTACATATTCCTCATGCCTTGTTTAACCAACGTAATAGCAGAATGGGCAGCACCTGGCAGACCCCGACTGGATATGTTAAGGATATCTGAATTACCACATAACAGCCTGCACATTCTGCTCTCATACATTGTAACCAGCAGCTGAGCTTCACGTCTTATTTCCATTGGAAAAATAAGACCAAACGATAAAGTCTGTGCATAAATCATTCTTATATATAGATGCTGTGAACTGCACAGACACTGCTCTGAAGCAGTGCAGATACCTGTTGGGTATCCGGAGAGACAGAGACAATTTGTCTGTCAGACACTGAGTTTAGGCAGCACGGTGAGATGCTGATTACATTTTCGTCTCGCCCGTTCTGCGACAAACAATTCAGACAGAAAAATCGGGGGGGGGGGGGGGGGCGAGAGGGGGGGGGCGGCGAGAGCCTTAAATTATGCCCGTCACAGTTCGCAAAGAGGCATGATGATGTTCGGAGGAGAGCGGTGATGGAGAAGTTGGCCAGAAATGGAAGATGTTGTTGGTTCTAGCTGTTTGGTGAGTGCTGAGGAGAGAGAGAACGGGCTGTGCAGGAACAAGCTTATCTGCTGATTTAATAAAGCGAATATATTAATGGTTGGTTTGGAACAGAGGGGCCTGCTACAGGAACCAGGGGCTTTCACACATGTAAAACAGCACATTTACTTTACTCTTGATGAGATCACGCTGGTCAGTTTCGGACTCTGGTTCTTTTTCTTATCTACAATTTCATTCAGATGTATAGAGCTTTACCCTTTACGCTTAATATGACTAGAAACAGACAAAACTGATACGCTTTAATTTTGTCATTTATTATTTAAGATAACAGGGATGGTGTTGTATTAATCCCGTATCCAACTGAATACTGTTTACAAAGTAAAAAGAAAATCTGCCAAAGCTGCCACTGCCAAACTAAAACAGATACTTCCTTTTCACCACAGAAAATATATCTGTTGTATAAGGATACAGATTTAGAAGCAACAGCAAATGCTTTTTCGGCTTTACCGTCTTTGTTCCCTGTATTGAATATGACAAATCTTGCAGCTATTTGCGGGAATATGGAGGGAAGGATTATTAGTGCTGTCTGTGCTCTTGCTCAGCAGACCAACGGTGTGATCTGTTGCTGGAGCCACCCGTCAAACAGCGGTTGCCTGCTGTCACTTTGACAAGTGGCCAATCTAATCAGCCTGACTGATGATGGGGTGGACACATGCTAATTAGCATCAGCAGCCAGAGCAGTGCAGAACAAAGGACATTGTTTTTGTTGTGCTTTGTCATTCGAGGCAGCCTGGGCTTGTCTGTGTGTGTGTGTGTGTGTGTGTGAATGTGCGTGTGTGTGTGTGTGTGCGTGTGCTTGAGTTCCTGTGTGGAATTTGTATCTGTGCAGTTTGCAATCATTGTGTACAGCCGTGTACAACACTGTACATATACCAATCAGAATCACTCCTAATAAATACGTGTGTGTGTGTGTGTGTGTGTGTGTGTGTGTGTGTGTGTATGTGTGCGTCTGGGAAAACGTATGAATCATATCTGTGTAGCTGGAGCCTGTGGGCAGGTTGGCATAAGTTCATCACAGGTCAGACGGATCGCCCACACGCCGCGAGCCAGATTTAGAGCACAGCAGCACGCGCCAATTTTTAATGACATTCAAACGCAAATTCCAATGCTGCTCAAAGACAGCAGGAAGCAACTTGAGCCGTATCACAAACAAGAGCCAATGAGAAAACAGCCAAACTCGACTTTTCATCTGGAGACCATTTCTAACCAGTCTGCAGAGAGTGATTGTATCTCAGCCTGACATTATTCAGCTGATAGTGTGGCACAGTGAAGGCAACGCAGAAGCCTTTTACCATCATCCTGATTCCAGCATCTCATTTAGTCTTGTGTAAAAGTGTGCTGGTTTTCTGCGACTTGAGTTAACGCTGCTGAGAGCCCTTGAGTGAAAGCAGGAGGGGAGACACACAGAGAGCAGATAAATATAAATATAAAAGCAACAGACAGTGATGTGGGAAAACAGGAAGTGGTCTGAGACACAGGGAGGAACTTTAGATTTCAAATGTTGGTCGGAAAAAAAAGGGATTCACCCCTGGAGCCGCTTATGTTACTGTCTCATGTCTTTAGTGTAGATACAAGCCAGACAATAGAACACTGATACAACCCACTATTGATTGGTTGCACTGATTTTAATGGATGGCACCATTCTTAACCACGCTACGATACTTCAGTACCTGGTCACACCACAACAGCTGTCTAATTCATGCCTTTAAACCGCCACTGCTTTTTTTTTTAACGAGTCTGCGTAACCGCTACAAATCATTTCCAGCTATAATAATATGGCTGACAAGAAACAAAAAAAATGTTTCAGCCTTTTTGCATTTCAGTTCTGCAGTGTAGGAGTGAGGTGAACATTCAACCTTCACCATTCTGACAAGTATGCTGTGTGGCAGAAAGCAGTTGAAAGCCATGAAAAGTGTTGTTCATTTCCAGAAACTGCTGCCTGGTATGAACTGTGCTTCTCATCTGACATCTTCCTTTGACCTCACATAATCTCTGTGTCCTCCTTCCATTCCTCTCCTCCTTTCCTTTGCTTTCTGCAGCGGATCTTTAAAAACCAAAAACGCCCCTTGCCTTTTCCATCTCATCTCTTCTTTCCTCTCCTACCCACACACAGTCTGTGCAGCCATCCCCCCTTCCCACCCTCCCCTTCCTCATCTCATCAGCTCCTCAGACACTGTGTCTCACTGGTGCTCCCATTACAATGCCCAAGGTGCAGCACCGCTCCATCTCCCAGTAATGGATTTCCAATGCTTCGACCATCTTACCTGTCACGTGGTCATGTCTCCACCCTGGGTAGCATCACTCTGTAAAGCTCTTTAGCAATGCATGAATCCTCTCTGTGTTATTGTACTCATTCCATCATTACTCACTCCCCAGACAGAGCAGCAGTGTGTGACCCTCACCTGCTTCTCATGCTGCACTGAGTCAAACTGATGAAGGCGGCTGCTGCTGCGTTATAACACTATTGCAGGAATTACTATGTCCACAAGCCCCATGATAACTGATTATGTGGAATATCATACTAAAAAGTGGGAAAAATGCAGGTTATTGTTTTCATCACGGCTTGGTGAGTGGAACATGAAGTGAGAGAAATGAATTTGGCTGTGTAATTGTACCTGGCTGTGCCAAAATCAAGCTTTAAAACAATGTGTATTCAAATTTTTTGCTCATTGCTTGCAACCACCAATATTATAATTAGTTGTGAGATTGCAATTTGGATTTGAATTAGTATTTTCCTGGGAAAGCATCCATGCACTGTTCCTGTGTGGGTTTAATTTCAAATCATATTTATCAGTGTTATTTGATATCACTTCCTCATGTCTGTCTTCATGACACTCTGGAAACACGATGTGCGGATGCAGTGTGAACAGTAACCACAGAGTCTCGCACAGCTGTCCACAAAAACACGTCAATCAGTTGGTTAAACGTCAGTCATTACTACCACCTGAACCAATTTCAATCCTCTCCACCACAGAGTTCTTGGCTAGATGGATGCAGTCTGTCTGATTCATGGTCGGGCTCACACCCACTCATGCCTTTCATTTGAGTGCAAAAATATCATCACCCAGAATACCACCCTCCCTCCCTGCATTATGCTGCTCATAGTCTTCCAAGAGCTTCAAAAGACAAACAAGAAAGATAGCTATGTGCTTAAATCGCTGCATATCATTGCATAGAGTAAAAAACAATATGGCATCTACATAAATATGTTTTCAATTCTATAACCACTTACATAGGCCCGATAATAAACTCATATTAGTGAACTGTGGGCTTACCTTTGGTGTTTTGGTACACTTTCCATTTCTGGCATCCTTTATGTAGGCTATATCCAGTAGGTCCGTATCCTATAAACAAAAGGATGCACAGATCAGTCAGTATCAATCGTGTGTTGGTTCGAGTGCTTTGATAGACTGTTTAGGAAACAAAGACATGGGAGGGACTCTTTTCATCCATCCAAAACACTGCGCACAAGATGTCATCTTAGTGTTTGGCATTACATTAGATGTGTAAAGTTCTCATGTTGACAGAAAATGTGTCTTCAATATACACTTGTCATGGGCACAAATATTTGAAATAGGCTTCCTTATGAAATGTGGTTTATCACAGATTATACATCTGCAACACGTGACGAGAGTCGCATTAGGCTGAATGCAGAATAATTCACACAAACAAAATGTTCTGCCGCTGCATGATGATCTGCGATTACCCTGCCAGGGACACCAGGACGCAGTATATTTAAGTCCTTCTTCAAATGAGATGATAACATGAATATCATCATTATTATGATACTACCCAAAAGTTAAGTAAGGCAACTTAATGGAAAGCTTGGCGCCATTGCTGATTCATTATTGATACGGCAGTGTGGGAAGCAATGTGATTTTCTTATTCCATATTATTCCACTTCACATATCACTGTTGTTATGCAGAGGAAAAGTGGGACAGAATCCAAATGAAGTGCTCAGAAATACACTGTAATGTAATGTGAATTACAACAGTGCATAATAATATACTTTCATTCCTCCATTTTATATTACAGAAATCTTCTAAACAAATCCTGTCCATCTTTAGGTGGACACACATTGGACATACACTATACATGCACCTTGTCCATTCATACAACTAAACCACTGATTAACTGCTTCATGCTTATTTGCATGGTATTTGACCCTCATATGGCCTATAATGTGGTTAGCAGTAAATACATACAAAATGCAATTGTAGAGAGGGGCCCTGCTGTCTTGCTTCAGTCACCACATCCCTTTATCGCTCTGAAGTATCTCTGTCTGAGAGGCAGCCAGGGCATGAGGTGGAAAATTAACCACAGTCAACTCTATGTCCACTCAGCATTATCTATGGAGACAAGGAGCGATGGGGGCTCGACTTAATCTCCAGCTGCAAGAGCTGGTATCTAACCATCTCAAAGCCGTGAGCTTGATGGAAATTTGCTCCCAGGTTTCTTTCTTATCTACGAATCCATACCTACGTCCATACCTTAGTGGCCCCCTGAGCATATTTGACATTTTTTATATGTTTATAACTTCAATGCATGTTAAGTCAATGTTTCTGTTTGTTTCCTTTGAATTGTATTACCTGTAATAGGGTATATTAACCCAGTACATCTTAACAAAAATGAATTCAGATCAGGATGTCCTGCAGCCATGAACAGAAACATCAGTCATTAATACTAGCTGGATAGCTCATTAAATTGTTGCCTCTTTGCCGCTGCACATGCTCGGACCTTGCTGGCACATAAGAGGCAGATATGAAAGCACCGTATCCTGTGGCTTTAGCACACACGGACACGTTCTCCCTTCTCTGCTATGTGCAGCATCAATTAGGCTGTTGATGTTTGTGAGGAGCGAGCCTCTGAGTCAAAGGTCAACGCCTACATCAGGTCTGCAAATGCCTGCCTTTGAAGTCGCTTTAGAGAGACGGAGGGGAGGCATGGGGCCCTGGAGGAACAGCGGGGCTTCAGGAAGCAGCTCACTGATGTGGTTCTTTTTCTCTGCCCTCTGGCCCTGCACATTTAATGTAGCTCCAAGCCGAGTCAGCGTCATTGGTTAAGTGTTAACCCACAGAGTCTGTTTAAAGGTAAAGCAAACAGCCCAAGAGGGCGACAGGCTGCTCACACAGTGTACAGCAACGCTAACACACATGTAGCCAGTCATGTCACATCCATATGTTTGAGTCAGCATTGGCAACAATAAGCAGCAGCTTATGCTGTGCTGATGTAAATAAAAGTTGATGGCACTGACATTTTATTAATATCAGCAGATTAAAGGACTGTCTTTCAGTCACACAGGCCAGCCATCATTTCTCCTCTTTAATTCACGTCCTTTTATTTTCTATGGCATATTGTGTTCTTATTGTTGTTCATTTCTGTCATTTCCACTTAATGATCGCACTTGTTCTTGCTCTCTGTTATTTCTCTCTCCTTCTTTGTGTGCAAACAAAACAGTGCGCAGGGATCCTCCACTTTGCTGAAGCCTTTTAAGATGGACTGCACGTCCGGGAAGCAAGCAGGGCCAGTGGGAGAGAACTACAGAAATTAATGAACATGTTTAACCTGCACTGGCCCGGGGCCTTGTTTTCTGAGCCTGTTTGTCTGTGGAGCCGCTGTTCACATAACATCTGCAATAAACTGCCTCCCCCTTAAAATGAAATCCATTTCTTCTACAAGTGTAAGTAAAAATTCGTCACTGATCCATGACTCATTGCTTTGTCAGACGTGCCTCTGCTGCAGGTATTGTGTTACTATAACACACACTGAGCCAAGTTCCTTTAGCATAACAGGGGAAAAAAACATTCAAAGTCTGTATGAATATAAAAGTTCTTACTGAAAAGGCACAATGGGGTTGGCAACATTTGGCCAAGTTGCTTTGTCTTTGAGTTGGCTTCTCTGTTTGAAGCTCCAAGCAGTCACAGCTTTAGTGATAAAAGCAAAGAACTGCTGTGCTGATGTGAGGGAAAAAAGGGAGACAGGAGAAAAAAAAAAAGTGGCAGTGGGGAAACTGACAGCCGCAGGTTAGTTTGCTCATTTACCAACCTCCAGATTCAAAATAAACGTGCGCCCCACAGGGCTCGGTGCCTCTGCTGAGCAACCGAGACAAGGAACAAAGAGAGTGAAGGCAGAGAGCAAGCGAAGAAGGTTGTGCTTGAGAGCCGGCTGCCTTGTTTATTGTGCCAGCGCTACGTGTGGAGAAAACATACAGCCTGGCCACTCTCAGCTCCAATCTCCAGAGTGCTCCACAATAACAATATTTAATGCTTTTCATCTATTCTATTCTATCTACTATTCTATCTACTTTCATCTATGATCAAAAAACGAACCAGATTATCATTCATTCATTCATTCATCTTCTACCGCTTACTCCTGTTAAGGGTCGCGGGGGGGGGCTGGAGCCGATCCCAGCTGACATCGGGCGAGAGGCAGGGTACACCCTGGACAGGTCGCCAGTCCATCGCAGGGCCAACACAGAATACATAAACAGACAAACAACCATTCACACTCACATGCACACCTATGGACAATTTAGAGAGTGGCCAATTAACCTAACCCCCACAATGCATGTTTTTGGGCGGTGGGAGGAAGCCGGAGTACCCGGAGAGAACCCACGCAGACACGGAGAGAACATGCAAACTCCACACAGAAAGATCCCCCGAACCGAGATTCGAACCAGGGACCTTCTTGCTGTGCGGCACGAGCGCTACCCACTGCGCCACCGTGCTGCCCAACCAGATTATCAATCCACCAATATTTAATGATTTAACGATGAAGTCCACAATGCCATGTTTCATCTACCCGCATGATCCATGTCTTCTATCAGGTTGTTAGATTCAGTTTGCTTACCAGATTTAGCAGTTTGAAGTCACAGAAACTACACTGGGTGACCTGCTATAACCTGCCTGCCCTCCAATGCACCAGAATCAACCCTGGAAGCCGAGTAAAAGACAGAACAGAGGGGAAGCGGAGTGATATGTGGCACACAGGTGAATAAAAACCACTTCACAATCAACAAAATGCACCCGCTTTGCACAGCAGCATTCCGAGGCCCACTCCTTTGGAGGCGGTTTGGGGGGGTTGGACGTGGATGTCTCCCTTAATCATAAACAGAGCTTTTACTTATGTGAACGGAACACAGTAAAGCTGAACAGGTGCTGTGTCTGTTCCAATAAGTGGCTCTCCAGTAACACTCGGCTGCCAGGAAACGCATTCTCTTATGAAAAAAACGGCTGATGGAGAGCTGTGCTTGAACTTGGTTGATCATCACATCCTCTCCACTGTTCCACTCCAGGGTTCCTGTAGAGCGACTCCAACAACCCCAGTGTGATAAGGTCACAAACCTACTCGCCTGAAGTGACTCAGACACAACAAAAGCAAGTAGAAAGTTTGGACATTACAGAATAGTGACTTTTATTTGTTGGATTTTGCATTTGTGCACATTTCCAGGGATGTGATGCAGTATGTGTGGAGTGTCAGGAGAGGAGGGAGAGAAATGAGGTATGGGGAGTGACAAAAGCCTCGGGCCCAATTGAAGAGTTGCTTTGCCATAAGGCTGCCTGGGGGCCCATTTAAACTGAGCAACTAATACACTGTGCTTTTCATCCAATCCATCAGTCCCATCCTCTATTTCTTTTGCTGCCCTCCATTCCCAAACACTTTTGTTCATATGAAATTGAATCTTCAAATGATTCAGTACTATCATGAGCAACAAAGAAAGAAGAATCTCTTTTCATAATATAAATAAAGGAGCAAAGACTCCAGCACAGTATTTCCTTAGTTTTCTTGAAAAATGGTTACACTGTACATAGCAAAATGACGTTCACATAATGACAATGCAGACATGGCAACCAAAGAAAAAAGTAGCACCTTATGCAAAAACCTTTTTAGCTCATGAACATGTCTCTGAACACAACACACTGCTCTCAAAAGGCATTTCAATCCATGTGTAATATTACTTGCTGATTCCTGATTGCAGACTATGCAGTAGCCTTGGTGGGTTTGTCTGGAGCTGCGTGGCCGCCTCTAGGAGAACTTTCTAGGAATATGTAACACTTTTCACAGTCCTCCAGTTCTTTCACTAAGCAAATTGTTCAAACAACAGTACCCACTTCAGGAAATGGCTACACACAGTACAGAGAGCATGAAAAACACAAATCAAGGTCAAAAGTGTTGCTGTGGAATTATGGTGCCTAGCTACTGTACTTGAAGAGACCAATTTTGCCACAGAAATCCATGTCAAACTGTGTACATACTATGCACAAGTTCTTCAAACGTTTACGGCAAATATTTCTGATTGGATTTGAGTATTTTCGAAAGGGTACAGTCGTCTTTTTAGCCTTTTCTTCTGTGAGACATCATATGGGGTGATAAGAAGAACTCTTTCTGGATTGACTGCAAGAACATGCACATAAAAATAAATACAGTATGTTAAGTCTTGAAAACATGAGTGGGGTCATAAATATGTGGAATAACATAGTTTTGGAAATCTGTTTCCATGGTCAGCTGGATGGGGACAGGATGAGGGTCACTAAAGGTCAATAATGAGGGAAAGAAGGAGAAACGGAGAAGTGAAAATAGGAGCGGTGAGGGAAAAAACACAAAGCTCCCCACCCCCCACCCCCCGCCTCTGCTGTCTTGGACATGCACTTTTCTGTAACACGTCTCACCCATCCTCTCCTTGGACATCTGCTCCCCGTTCCCCTCATCCTCACTTCCACCATCCTTCCCCCCGTCTGCCTGAATCTTAACAGCAGCTCTCATGCTGATGGATGACAGTTCACATCTTGTCTTGTCTGATCCCCTGCTGAACCACAAAGACGCACGCTAACACACCACCCCCATCCCTCCCTGGGTCGTCTTCGATCTTTACTCCTCCACAACATTTACGTTTGCTCCTCTAGCTGTGTGCCTTCCTTCAGGCAAACTGTGAATGGCCCTAATGCGCTGCAGTGGAACAACTGAGATCATCTCCAGAGTCCTGCATGTAAGTGACACATTGCATGCAGGACTCTGGAGAGGATCTCAGTTGTAATGCATGATTACACACAAATAAAAATGTGTATGAAAAAGGGAAGATGAATGAAGGTCACTAAATTGACTTGATTTAATTAAATTGTCTCAAAGAGAAACGTGCTGTATAAAAGGAAAAACTGGGGTAAGTGATGTTGAGGAATGACCATTGATTAGCATACCATTATCATATCTTGTTTGTGACAGTTCCCACGGAGATGGCTGTTTCCAGTTCAGAGACTTCCATCTCATTCCCACTGCCTTTCAATGCCCCACCCCCACTCCTGTGCACAGCACAAATGCCTGAACAGCGAAGGAGTGCTATCATGTTGTTGGTGTGCAGCACCAAGACTGTGTTTGCAAACTGGATTTTCAGTTTCAGCACAAAGACAGGATGGACAGCTAGTAAGAATTAAAAACAGCTAAATCTACCTTTAACCATTCTGTTGTGTAAACTCTGCGATCAATACAATCCTCAGAGGATAAACTATGCTGCTCAAGCAACTGCAGGACTGAATACAAATACTAGCTCTTTTGCTTTGTTTATAATTCATTTAGAGTAATAAGGTTACCACACGGACTTCAAATGCAAATTTCATTTTTTTCCCACCATGAGCAATTAAGTACAGTAAAAGATCTTTAATTTACTTTAGATCTACTGAATGCTCAACTGTGCAGGCTACAATTTGCCAAATAAGACTCCTGGCATCAGAAAAAGGATTAAAAGGTGCATGCGACGACACCACTTCTCAGTTTTCAAGAGATCAGTGTGACTGAAGTCCTGAGAGAGTCACTGCCAGTGGCAGATACAGTGGTACCCCGGCTCTCATCTTTCCCCTCACCTTATCTAGACGCCTTGTAAGAGCAACCCATGGGCCCTGTGAAGTTGAGATAAAGTAGATGGTTCAAAGAAAAGCACTTTTCAATTTCCTTGTGGAAGCATAGCTCTTTGTCTTTCCTCTTATATAAGTCTGTCTCCTCCTTTCCAAGATCCTTCCCTCATCTCTCTCTTTCTGGTTAGTTTTCCCTCGCGTCTCCACAGTTTTACAGCAGGGAGAAGGTGAAATAACTCACAGGACAGGACACTGACTTGAGTGCAAAAGCATAAACTATGAAAAAAAATGATTGACTCACCAGTACAGACACAGTTTCCCTTTTCAAAGTTTTCAAACTGGTGTAACTTGATAAAAAAGTTTTGTGCACATATTGTTTATATCCTCCACTTCACTAGCTTCCTTAAGTGTCGACTAGACACATTTTCACAGCATGTCAACAGGACACAAAAACTTGAATGTGTCGGCTCCTTTTAATTTTCAGACACTGGATGCAACTCTGTAACAATATGGCACACAAATGTTTGTTATCCTAACAAAATAAACATAGATAATGATCCCTTGAATTATGTGAATAATTCAGTCAATAATCTGTGACTGAGACATTGCTCAACATTCACAGCTGAAAGTTACACTGTTTACACTGTTAACTCATTTTATACCAATCTGGAACTCACTTTCATTTTACCTGTACACTTTTACAAATATTTTTATTGTATGTGCAAACAGCTTTTATCAAAAATATGTCAAGAGTTAATCTTGTCTTTTCACTTACTTCTCACCAGAATCACACACACTGGGTTGCACTGTAGTAACCTGCTCTTATAATAAAAATCCAAGAAAAGACTAATGATTACAAACAGCCTGATGAAAAAAACATCCCTGCAGGGTACTTTCAATCCCACAATTCCAAATTTCTTGTAGCTATGAAATTATATGTTTTGTGTGATTATAATACAAAAAAGTGGGATCCCGGACTGGATGTGGTCATTTGTCATTTTTACTTGATTGCTAACAGATACACACAGCTGAGCTTGGCAAGCCCCTGTCAGGAGAAACTATTGTTTCGGCTGTGATGGACAGTAAAGGGTTGAACCCTCTTCCCATAAGTATTCAGGGTATATAGTGAAAAATTAAGCCCTCTTGAACATTTGAGCAAAATATTTTTGGAGTACTACTTGAACCAGGACACACACTTCTCTCTGAACAGGACTTTCTCGTTAACACAGACAACTTTTATCTGTCAGAGTCTTTTATCTGCCAACTGGTAAATCCAGACATAAAGATATAAAAACTGCCAGGAAACTGCGGCAGACATTATCCCAATCGATCCATCATTCAGGCTCGACACACAACCCCTGCTACTCAAAAGCCATTTGCCTTTTTATCTTCATTTCCTGTCAAAGCACCCATCAACTGTTCAGAAAAGTGTTTTATCCAAATTATAGAGCAAAGCCACAGATGTAAAGATGAGAGAAGAACAATGAGAAGTTTCGTTTGTCTAAAAGGTTTTGCAACCACAATGGCTTGACCATTATTGCTAATGTACTAACGAAAAGTAATATTACAGTGATACTGTTATAGTGTCCCCCGCCTACTCTCATCTCATAGTACTAGGTGTTGTTGCTCTCTCTCCAGGAAGACTCCTGGATGGTATTGCTATTTGAGGTACGTTTTGTTTTGCTCCTACAAGCCGCTTAAATTGGATACCTACTTATCATTACACCAAACTGAGTTGACATGAGTGGGAAAAGCAAGTCAACTGACCCACATTGGTGACACACTTAGTTACTGGAGTGGAAATGGAACAATGAGACAAAGAAGGGAAGGTTCTGAGGGAAATTCACTGATGGACAACAGAGTGACTGCTTTGCAGAAAACTTTCTAAATTCAGGTCAACATATTTATTTGTGAAAAACCAGTGAGGTCACTTCTTCTATGCAAGTTACCCAGAACACAGAGGTAGCGGATAAAAAGCCTGAGTTAAGTATTCACAAAGCTTAATAAAGTCTGTCAGAGGGGGCTGTGGTTTGAAACTTAATACCTTCTGTTCTTTTATGCAATTTATCTTTTGGTTTTTGACAACATTTCTTTGATTTTTTTCTTTCTAACTTTCATTCACTTTGGGTCCACAGAGAGATGTTAATAAGCTACAATAAAGGCCAAAATGAGTCCCTCAGTGTGTTGTTAATACACTTTCTGACACGAACATTTGGAAAAGGAGCGACAGCAACATGATAATTGCCGCAGAGTACAAAGGAATTTGGCTTAAAATGAAAAACAGCAGGGTGGCATGAAACCACAGAAGCCTCGAGCTGGCTGGGAATGACAGCCCTCCTAAATATCAGAAGCACATCAAACGTAATTATTTCGATTAGTGTGCATCAAAGCAATCAATAATACAAAGTCAAATCTGTACGAGAGCTGTCTGAACCTGTGACAAGTACGGTCCAAGGTTCCAGAGAGCGAGCACATGATATACAGCCCCTTGCCAATGTAAATGATTAACAAAGAAGGCTGGTGGAAAAAATTACTCTTTGGTCTTTGTGATTATCTACACTTACTCTCCATGGCCGTCTCGTTGAAATGACTCAAAAAACCTGCCGTTTCCCGTTTTTCACTCCAGCATTTGGTCATTTTGTTTATGTGCATGAAACATGGGAAACACTTCAAAAGGAAAAAGCCTATAATTGCCTTCTCAGCAAATGGGACTTGAGTGTAAGCCATCCACTGCTCTATGTCCTCCAGCGAAATGTATTAAATAAAATTTATTGAGGCATTTCATATGAATGTGGAAAAGCCCAGATTGAGTCATTAGTTGAGATGGGGGGCTAACGACCCTTCTCTGTGGCTAGTCTCTGTTAGGAGAATGAATAAGCGTGGTACACACTGATGAAATGATCCGAAAGAGGCTCAATACACGGATCTCCACTCCAACTCGGGGACATTAAAATCTTGTGGGTTTTTTTTTCTATTAGCACTCTGAAGCTCAAGTGCTACTCTCAGCATTCCTGAACAGAAAGTGCTGATCTTGTTAATTCCTCTGATGGAACTCATCCTCTGATGAATCGATTTAATTTCTTCTTTAACCTGAGAATTGCTATATTTTGTTGCTCAGTGCATGGGATATTGTGTTCAAAGGAATCTTTCTTCATTTGAATTCTCAGCAATGCTTTCAGCAGCAAAGACGATAAAAGAGAACAGACAGAGAAATGAAAGAGCTTAATTACTGGGTGAACTTCTGACCCACACTGCTCAGTCAATGACTGACAAGTTAGAAAAAACCTAATTGCTTTACAAAAGACACGTTTATTTTTACTCGATCCAGCTTTGAATCAATAACCAGTCTGAAGGAAGACGTAGCATACCGTGCGTGTAAACGTTACTATATCTTTGGTTTAAAACAGGCAGCGATGTAGCTCAGTGCTCAACACTATCACATTTTACATTTGGGTTCAATTCTCAGCTTTGGTCTTTAGTGGAGTTCTGGTTTCACTTTGCCATTTCCTTTTAATCCCTTCAAACTCTTTTGTTTGATACTGAAATGAGGTGGACTGATGATTATAAATTACAGCCATTTTCTGCAGCTATACCATCACAACAAACTGATGAGCAACATGAGGTTGGAGTCTACGTCTGGGATGAATAGGGAAGGAAGCGCGTTCGCTCACTGAGAGCTTGTCAAGAGTGGGACTTCAAAGTCTTCTGGCTGAATGCCCTGGGTTTTGAAAGGACTCTGTGAGGAAAGCTGCCACCTGGCTGGGTACAGTGATGGCAGTCAAATCTCAGCAGCAGGGTTGGGGGGTGAGTACTTTGCGGCATCAAAAAACAAGCTGCACACATGGGATCGTCATGGCAACTGGGCTGGGTTGGCGTTTGAAGTAGGAAGGGAACGAAGGAAGAAGAAAGAAAGAGAGCGTAAATCTCTTCCCAAACTGGACACATGCTATTTTACTAATAGTATCAGTGTTTAAATGTCTCAAAACGTCTAAAAACTCTCTGATGTCGTCGATGAAGCACAGTGATTAATAATAAGTAAAGCGAGATCAATCGATTCCCTGACCTGTGATAGGAGCCCTCAACCGTACACAGTGAAACGATTATCAGAGGTCTATTTTCTACTGTGACAAACTGTAACCCACGAAGCAAATGTCAGCTCACCCCCACTGCAACATTCAGTACCAACCACAGCTGATGCACACATTTTATTGACTGATGACCTTAACAATCAATGCTCAACCATCATCTAATTAAGAAATGCTTCAGTGAGCCTAGAAAGATCAGTCATTGTGGGGTTAAAGGAAAAGACTAACATACAAACTGTGTTCGTGTGACAATGCTAACTGCATACTTAGCTCCTGATTCTGGCCACATCATTGTTTGTGTACGAGTGGGTAACAGTACTACAAGTCCTTGGCTGAGTCAGCACATTCGCTTTTTTTGCTATGAGAACTATGAGAGCAAAATAAAAACATATTACACACAGTCTGCACAGTTAGATATTAGGACTGAATGATTACATGATGAGGCAAAGCTGGCTATTACTAAAGGCCTCAGTATGATGGGACTACAAACTTGATAGAAAATCTTTGTGTTTGAAAGCTGCTGAATCAACATGCCAAGAAATATTGCTAACAGCTTGGTGGCGCAGCCAAAAGAAAGAACCAGCATAAACATACTGACCCTGACTTATTCAACTGTGTTGTGATGTATAGCTCAACCAACTGTTCAGTTCTGTCACTGCCATGCAAATATCTAACTGACAGCTACAACAGCAGCCTGGCCTCTGCTGCACATTTAAATCAATTCAAATCATGGCTATGTCAGAGGGGCACCGCTAAACTCAGGCAAATACTGCAGCCTGAAGGCATATACGCAACACAGCCTCACTTTTGACATTTCACCGTAAAGATTAAAATGTACAAGGTTAACCTTTAGCGCAGCCTATTTACTGAGCTTTGATAAAATGTACACAATTGCCTGTAGGAAAATAGCATTGCTTATTGTTTTGAAAATAAATATTTCATGAGTTTTATTCCGTGCACGCAGTGTGGTATCAGAAAAAACAATCTGGTGGGTGTTGGTTAAGATGAGATATTCATCAGCGTTAACAACATTGTTAATACGTAAGTGAGGCAACTGTGTTTTCATCAAGAACAGAATTACTGGTGTGAAATAGGGCTGGCAACCCTCTGAACACAGCAGCTTATTATTGCTGGAAAACCAATATATGAGCCTGGACAGGTAGTAATGAAGAAGCAATCAGCGTGTCCAAAGACAGTAATGACAAACAGAGAGAGACAGGCAGAAGTAGAGACAATGACAGAGACTAATTTCAACAGCACGAAACAGAAAGAAAGAAATTGACCTTTCAGATGACTGTGATCTGTTGGGTAGAGCTGAAGTCAATTTACCACTTACACTGTTAACCATATATCACATAGCCCCACACCAAACTTTCAGCAAGCCCTTTCACCTTTCAACATTTTACGCTCGAAATAAGAGACGTTTTTCACAATGTTCAAGTGAGTGGAACATGTCAAATAAAGACAAAAGCAGTGTAGGTCAACCCCATCCGAGGTAAGCCACTCTTTCTCTGTTTTCCTGCTTCACGTTCCTGCTCCTGAGACTGTGTGCACTCAGCGTCAAACTGCCTTCTGTGTGAACTTAGTGAGATGAAAGGTAACAACACAATAGAGATCATTTCTGAATAAGTGGCCCAGAAATAGGCCAGTATAAATGTTATAAATACCTGGACCCACGAGACTGAGAGGCTTAATCATCCTCTTCACTCTGCTGTCAGACACAGCACCTCTGAATGGGCCAAGAGTACATCACACCGTACCTGAGCATTTAGACAGACAACAACTACAGTACGCAACTATTTGAGAAGTACTCAACAACTATTTGTTGCACATTCCATTTTCATCATCTGTGACTAATGTAGCCCTTTGTTTATAAGATAGATGACAGATAACTGTTTAAATTTTGTTGCTATATTTTTCAGAATTACTACAAAACGAATAATGATTTCCATTCATCACATTTACGACAGGTTCTTTTGTTTTTACCATCTGTTGCAACCGCAGACTCTTTGAGTGACATGACTTGGCTTCACCGTTGCTCAAAATTTCAGTTCATGTTGCAAATCAAATACAAAATGCAAATTGTATCATTCTGTTGCAGTTATCACAGCACTAGCACTGTACTTAACAAAAAGGAGTGGAACCATCAAGGGTTAATGTTGCTTTTAAGAAAATGGTAACATTAGTTAAGTTAAAGTAAAATGAGTCTCAGCAATAACATGAGTAGCACATGGAAAAAGTGAGTCTTCAATATATTCTCATGTACAGAATATTTTATCGTTATTATTATTCTTTCAGAAAGTCTTTACAGTGGTATTTGAAAAGGTTCTCCTTCAATCCAAACCTAATCCAAAAGTTTTGTTGCTCTTGCCAAATTGTGACTGATAGTCAGAAAGCATTTCTGCCAGCGAGGTTTGCAGGCAGAAAGCCAACGGCATGTCAGTTACAGTAAACATCAATTTCTGCATAAGCATGAAAAGTTGGCACCTCTTGACTTCTGGTACAGTACAACAGCAAACATCCAGTGGAAGTGACAGCAGTACCTTCTGAGTGAGGCAAGAATACAGCAAGTTTACTCTGTATTGGGGCTAATATCTGTGCCAGGAGAAAACTAAAATTATAACAACGTTATCCTTTAAACACCAGTCTGGGCAAAGGCAATAGCTTGCTTAGAGGCAATGATTGCTACCCTGAAGAAGAAACTACATGGGTGAACTAAATAAGAGAAATGTCTTTTTGTATAACGAACCCAAAACAGTGAAAACACTATTTTACAGTGTCAAAGGAACATCCCACATTAATTTACCATCAACACACAATAATGATTAAGTAAATACATATTTTTAGATATTGTGTGTGATACACACACACACACAGACACACACACACACACACACACACGACTGTGCCAGAGCACAGTAATCAGTATCCATATTTTTTAATTGAAAGAGGTCTGGAAAACAACCCCTTGTCCATAAGCTGGCCAAAATGAGCAATCTGTGGTAGAGAGATCAGGTATGGAGTTGGGTGAAGTTCCTAGAGAGACCACCAAAGCAGCACCCCCACTAATCTGGGGTTACAGGGAGAGATAAGGAAGACAGCTGCATGTTTACTGTTTACAGAGTTATATAACAGTTGATATTCCTGTTATATACCATACACCCTGACCGTTACTAACTGTGGGCTCGAATTAACTGTTGCTGCTGCACCATCAACATCGTTTACAGGCCACATGATTGGTAAAGCTTATCACTTGGACACAGAGTGTGTTAGCTCCACTCAGAGCTTCTGCCATCACTAAGTCACTTCCATTACCCCAGCAGACTCAGCATAAGTGCCAAGATTCATGTTGAACAGTCTTGGCAACAGTGAAGCCTTGAAGCAGCCAAAACGCTTCAAATGGACACAAAAGCTTTCTTTCCGGATCTGCTCCAAGGTTTCTGAACAGACTCCAGTTGTTCAGGAGAGGAAATGAACAGAACCAATGCGAATCGTCCAACTCCTCCTCGGTGTTATTCTGTGCATGTGTGCCTTCTTGAAGGTTCGAGTATGTTTGTGTTTACACACAGCCCAGCACAGTGCAGTGGAAAAGGAGTCCTGATCAGAATTCAGAGAGGAAATCGGGGCTAACTCGAGCGCAAACAAAGCCCTTTTGAAGACACTGTGGAACTGCTAATCCAGAAGAGCCTGGCAACGCTTTTCTTCCTTTAACACCTCTCCTTTGTGTCTTTGACTGGGGTCGAACAGAGAGCTACTCACTCTACAACATCCAGACGACATACTGTACAGTGTAGATAGCCTGGGTGGGTGCTCTCAACCCAGCTGTGGTTCATGCCACCCAATAAAAAGTGCAAGATGGAAAAAGCCGGCCTTGTTTTATATTTTGTAGTGGAAACACTTGCCGTTCCCAAACAGTTCATTGAGTGTCTTACTTCACTGTCATAATATTTAAATGCGTCAGGGGCAACAGTGAAAAATTTTTCTGCCACCTCTGAAAACCAATAAGCGTCCATAAAGGCCCTGCGCAGAGAGATCTATGGCTGATATCAATATCCCTGACTGACCTTTCGCTGTGAGCATTATCCACTGCAGTGCTCACTGCAAAGCCTAACACTCACCTGGGTGGCGGATATCAGCAGCATGTCGTGGTACTGTCTGAATATGTTTTCAGTAGTACACTGTGTGAATAGATTTTCCTCAGTATTCTCAGCATGTTCTCTGAAGCAAAAAGCAAACAGAGTCCAGAGGCCTTTGGAAATGCAATCTAACATTATCAATCATGATTGATTTGAATTAGTCACTCTAAGGACGCGACCTCTACTTGCATCACAGTTTCTCTCACTGAACCCCAAACAGTGACAATTCCAGTAACTTTCAGGATTTTTTTAAATACCTCTGCATTGTTTATCAGCGGCTTAGTCTTTAAGCCCTTTATTATTCCCAAGTGTGCCTTGAAAAAGACTCTGCACTGACAGCTATACCACAGCTGACATGATATCAGTCATTTCTCTCCCACAGAACATCAGTTTTGTGTTCTTTTTCTCTCTTTTTCTTGTTCTCTCTCTATTTGTCCATCTGTCTCCCTCCATCTTTCTCTCACTACAGGTCCAGGTGAAATAGGGCCTCTGTGTACCGAGCTATAACTTGGCAAAGGTCACAAATCACTTTTAGTAGATTGTCTGCAGATTTATGCTTTGTCGCTCACCCTTATATAGTGCTGACGGAGGTGGTGGAGCACCCGCCGCTAATCACAGAAAATTGCTGTGTTGTGGTGGGAAACAAATGTGTGAACTCAACAACGACAGAGCAGAGGTAGGAAGGTGTGTGTATTTGTGCAATATGTGCATTATATCCAATGTTAACCATTAACAGTTTTACACATGCTATAGATTAGGTAAATACAAGGTTCATTCATAAATGCCTCCGCACACCAGCTGCCAATGGTATGAGTCTGGTTTGACCAGGGGTGAGCTGTTTTTCACCTCTGAACATCAGTCAAGGCCATATCTGTCTGTGTCTGTCGTGAAACTGTCGCACTGCCGAAACATAACTCCCCCTAGAGAAACAATCTAACCTTCTGTTAAAACCGCAGCCTCCGGAGAACACACGCAAATGTCCAAACAAATGTATGCAGACATTAGGAAACAATGATACCAGTTCCAAAGTATCCGCAGTTTCTAAAACAAGGGCCCAAAGAGAATGTGACATTTCCAAGGTGTGTGCTGTTGCATGGCAACCATGACAACTAAACCAAAAGGCTGTTAATTTGACTGAGTCAGTCCACCTCTCAGTGTTGCATTGCTCCTCCCCTTGAAACCTCAACCATCAGATAAAGACATTATTTTTACACTTCTACATAAGCATCTGTTACTGGTTGGACATTACTGGAATGTTAGTGCACAAGTAGTGTGTGTGCGTCTGTGTGTGTGTGTGTACATGGGGTGGTGCAGGTGCGTTCATTTGCATGGAAATCTCATACTTGACTCATTGTATATGTACAGAATATAAATGTGGACCAGTGTGCTGAGTCTAAGAACCTTAGGCTTATCTCAGGTTAATGAAGTGGATCTTTACATATGTTAAATATTCAGCAATGGTGTAGAAAGAAAATGGTGTCTTATATCACTACAATAATTGCTCATGTCAAGTTAGTCAGAGGCATAATGGTGATGTTTTTAGGTTCGTTCTGCCTCATTTCACAAATTCATTGCAAGTGGGGGCATATCTTTAAAACAGAACACTCAATTTCACTCAAGTTCCTCTTCCTGAAAGCGTAGCCTCACCTGGATGCTTCCTGGTTCCAGTGGTGGGGTGTTATTTAATAGCTAGTTAGGGGAACTATGCCAACTTTTACACTGTAATGAATGAGACAGGTATTGACTGACAATATCTGCATATCTGTGATGCTGTTAATGAATGAATCTATATCAGGACAAGCGCATTGCAATAGATCGTGTGTGTGTGTGTGTGTGTGTGTGTGTGTTTCAAGGTGAAGGAGAGCACTTGCAGAAACGTAAAAAGACAGCCAAATGGACTCTGAACCAAACACATACAAACATGGGAGAGTTATGATTGCAGGAGTTTACATAGCATCGGCCTGTTTAGAAATACATCAGTGTGGAGAAATGGAGGTAAGGCTCAGACTCTAATCCTCAGTTTGCACCTGTTTCTATCCACACAGGGAAAAGAAGAGATTCTGTATTATCCCTTAGCTGTATCAGACGATTTTAAGATCAACAACTTCAACTTCTAATCCTCAGCAAGAGCAGCACTCTTAAAGCTTCTCTTTTGGCCAGTGTCCATCGTTGGATGGAGGAAGCTGAAAATCAAATTAATCTTATCTCTGAAACCAGGTTTTGTTAGCTTGTCTCCTCAACTGCTGCTGCCGTTGTTATGTCACCTCAATTGCCCCGACAGACAGTCAGGAAATAATAATTGTGTCAGTATTAGTGTCATGTCAAGTCTTCGGCAGGATACTACCACATTGTCAACAAAAACTTTGAGATGCAACTGGACAAATCCTTGAGTCTTGAGTCAGGGACTGAAAGGCTGGCCAGAAAGAAAAGTCAGAACAGAACGCCTAAACACGCCTGATGTGATGAGCAAAGCTAAACTTTGTCTTTCTGACAGTAAAAAACATGGCTGAAATCCACTGCTGGATCAGACTCTGGCAGAGGAACTCATCACACAATGGAAAAGACGAACCCTGAGCGTAACACCACAGTCTTTCTATCACCTCTCACCAATGTCTGTCTCCTGCTTTCAGTGATTTACTTGTATCAACATTTTGAACGTCACATTTTATAAATTAAACATAAACTTTGTCTGCTAGTACACAAACAGAAACGTGAAGAACTTGTTGTGATGTGAAAATTGTTAACGTACACGACTGATCGCTGTTTCTATTTCTGGAGGAGAAAAATAAGAAAAGTATTCGCAACGTATTCATTAAACTATCTTTTCATTTTTTTCTAAAAGCTTGCAAACAATATACTGAATAAGTAATATATAATAATTAATAAAAAGCCTTTTTTAATGTGTCAATGCGACAGTCCTAATATGAGTCCATTCAAAATAAACTGTATCCATCTGTGACAGTGACTGTGTGTGTGTGTGTGTGTGTGTGTGTGTGTGTGTGTGTCTGTGCATGTGTGAAAGTGAGCACAGTGGGCACACTGACTACAGTTCTGCTGTGCTTCGGAAGAATCTGAAGAATGCTTTTACTCTGCGGGCCGTCAGTCTGGGTCTCTCACAAACACACACATAACTGGACGGGGCATCGAAAGCATGTTTAAATTGGTCTGTTGAACAGATGTGCAGCACTGTCATGAATACGTGAGCCAAAACATGAAACAAGGCATCGTTATAAACATGCACACTTTTCTGTTGATTGTGTCACCAATGTATATAGCTGGTGCCTTTCTTTATGCCCTAACAGAGCTTTGCCTGGGCTGTGCTTGGTATCAATTTGAGTTATTTTGTGTGCAGCAGGCCTGCTCTTAATGCGGAGAGACAGAACAGACACCCACATGGGTACAAACACACAGGACAATAGCCTCATCATTTAAAGCCCTTGCAAAATGACAGACACAGGAAATAAAGACGAACTGATGCCCAATAGTCTCCCTCAATTCAGTTAGCGGTGAATCATACATGAATGCTTGTCATCTCTGACCACAGACACACACTTTTCCACATACATAAGCAGACAGACATGAAAAGTGGCCCCAGGACTGCTTTTCTAGCTGTCTATCATTCTCTCGCCTTGATATCCAAATCTTATATGTGCACTCATTTATAGTAGGCTGCTAACCTCTATAACCACTTTTCTCTTTTTAGCAAACAGGAGGAGCTGGATACTCAGAAATGACGTGTGTGCATGTTTGTGTACAGAGGTGTGTGTAGATGGGTATCGTCTCAGTCAGCAGTCCTGTCTATGCGCTTGCATGGCTCCAGTGAAATACCCTCATCTAGGCAAACATAAAATCAATGGTGGCTATTAATTAGTCTACCTCTGACTGCCGGTGCTGATACAGTTATAGACACACAAATAGACCAGGAACACATTACGACCATCAAGCTGTTTGGAGTTGGATTGGTTTTTTTGAAGCATGGAGGCGCTGACAGACAGAGATGTATTCAACGTGCAAATATAGAAGCAAATCAGAGCAAACCAACTTGACTAAACTGAAACAGCCTCTGCAAATAACGTACACAATTTGAAGGTTTAACAGGGAGGAAGTGGTTGATAAGATAACTGAGTCTCACAGGATCCAGTAACTTACATTTCACAACCTTGAAAGCAACACTGAAAGGAAAGGAAAAAAAAAACAGAATGCTCTATGGAATATTCTCACAGGTGTCAGGTTGAGCGCTACAGGTGCAGCAGGTCAGATTTCTGTCCCATTTCCAGCACTGCTCTTTCAGTATCTTGATATAAAATGAACAGAAAGATACTGGCTGCCTGGTGTTCTACTAGGAGTATAAATGGAAGAGGCATCAATGCTGTGACGATCAGATTTGATAATGTCTAATAGTAAGAGATCAGCCTATAAGAGAGGGAACGACATACAACAAAGAGCCACAAGGCATCCTCTGCTGCTGCAGAGGCTCACACGCTACCAAGTGAACGATGCAGACATTTTTATGGTCCTTTTATGACAATCCTATGTGTGGCAATTACAACAGGAACTTCTCTCACACAGTAACTTTCCATGTTGACAAAAATCTTAAACTTTAAGCCTCCTCACTGATTTCAGTAAGATGACGGATGGTGCATCGCCACCAAGGAGACCGTGATAAATGTGTATGAAGAAACAATGAAAAAAGTTTGCTGTGATTTAACTTTCACCAGGAGTGCAACATAAACTACCATGCAATGCACTGCCGGCATTTTAGCCAGTAACATATGTGCAAGCACAGAGTTCGGGAGGAATATGTTATGCTGTTGACCTCACTGAATTGAATTAGTTTGATGTTTAATATCATAAAAACATTGATGAATGCCTGCACAAAGGAGTATGAACTGCCTTGCTGCATGTTGCTGATTAATAAGATTTATATTTAGACTTCCTGGTTTGAATTGTATCCACTACGTCTATCCACACTCGAGGAGCATGTTGTATTGTTGTATATGGGGCAGCTGTATGATTCCGCCTGATTTACATTATGAACATTAAAATGTTAGAGGACAGCAAAAACCTCAAAGTTTATTCAGACCAAAACATGAGTGCATCTTGTTGGTGAGGCATCTTACCTTATTCTGGTCAGTCCAATACAAGAAATAACCTTTTGGGTCAACTGTCAGAGTCACCGGGGTCACAGTGGTAGAATCCTGGAGCAAAACAATGAAAGATCTGGAGTTAGTGTGTGTCTGCCGTCACTGCTTGTGTTTTCACATTAGCTCATGTTTTTGTGTGTCTTGCAGAAGTGCAGAAGAATATCCCGGATAAATCAATTAATGAATGAAACGTTTTTGTGAAACTGTGTGCATACCAGAACCTGCGATGACACTGGAAGTGCTGTTTATGTTGCAACCATGCACACAATCCTTTCCTTCTATGGTACTTTCCCCACCGTGACCTGGCATCACCACAAATGACCAAGTAGACTCTGTGTGTGTATGTTTGTGTTGCAGACGACTGCAAGCGTTCTGCAACGTCTGGTCGTTCCACAACTGCTGATATTTCAGTCATTCCCGTCTTGTTACAGACAATCGCTTTCACACCATTCCCACAGACAGAAAGGGCCGAGCCGCACACACACAAACCCGTACACAGCTTGACCCTGAGGCATACATGGCAACGCCGGATATTATTGGACGCTTCTATTAAAAGAAAGAGGCTTTTGTTTTTCTCCCCTTGTGTCCACAGTGGCAGTGGTGCTGATGAACAGTAGCATATTGTCCTCACCAATCAGCAATGGCCATGAGATCAAAGTGATAGAAACTGCATTTGCAGTACAGAGCAGGAAATCTTCTAATGATGCCCCTATCACAGCACAGAGACACAGAGCTAATGGTCTGCGTCTGCAACACGTCTGTCATATTTGGGTGCGACCTCCTGCGACGAGCAGCAAAGGGTATCATTAAAGGGTTTAGCTGGCAGCTGGTTGACGGCAGAGGAGTCTGTGCTGAGGTGCAGACAACCATTAGTACTCTGGAATCATTTCACAATGTTTAAATAAGAAGGTTGCAGTTTATGGAGCCGGACACACCTGCCCTACTACAGACTGAAGAATTAACCCTTTTGTGAACCCAGTGGCAAAACTGAAAACAGAGAAAGAGCGGGAAGGAGAAAGGAGTGGAAGTACAAAAATATGACTCATCCGAAGCTGGAGCTATAGTGAGCTGGTGCATCACAGGCATTTGCTATGGTTATATGCACTGTGGTGCAGCTCCCATCCCCATGAAATCTATTAGAGACTAAAGAGGAATCGTTTTGGTTCTGTTCACATGAGTGCACAATCTCCACAGGCTTGGCTGAATGGCAAAACACAAAGCTCATATATACATACATACACACACACACACACACACACATGCACGCACGCACGCACACACAAATAATTCCTTACAGCTTGAGGGAAGAAATGAGACTCATGTTTGCAGGTCTTAGATTTCAGATCTCATAAGAACCGCAGCTCATACCAATGATCTCTCTTCAACTCACGGCCTGGTTTCTTCAATTTACTGATCATGTCCTCACACGCCACACAGTTTATATTTCACATTAACCAAGTCCTGAATTCGCGCACTGGCCGAGATGTGGTGATGGATGAAATATTGGTGATGGTCAGAGGGAGGAGAAGAAGGTTTAAGAGCACTGGGAATTTGCCTAATGAGGCAAGAGCGGTTACTTTCACCAGCCTCTTTCTTAATGACCCAACTCTCCATGGCCACCACTACAAACGCATTAAGCCATAATGGACTTAAAGATCTCCCCATGGGTCCACATTTACAAAAAGACAAAATAACCTCTCGAATCGCGGCTTACACTTCAGAGTAACTGACTCATTTGACTACTTTGTGGATGTCATTAAGGGGAAGAAATTGTGTGGTGAGGGCTGGCTCTTTGCTACATTTAGATTACAGCTGTAACTTACTTGCTAAAAGTGCGAGCACCCTGAGGCAACCAGCCCCGGGCACAAGATGCTGCCATTTTCATCGAACTGTCTTTACCATTAGCCGTCACCGGAGGGGTTATGTTAGAGAGGGGATGTGAACTCAGCGTATTTTCTTTCTGTGTGTAGGGCTGCAACGATTTGTCGACGACGTCGACTATTAAATGTGGTCGACCAGAAATTTTGTGGTCGTCTAGTCGTATATTATTTTAAGCAACATGATGAACGCCATTCAATTCATTAGAATACATGCAAATAAAGTTGCAATGCACCACCGGAAACGTAAGGGGCAATAGCCTGCACCATCTGCGTCCATATTGAACTAAACACTGAAGAAGTTCAATAGCAATAGCAAAGTCGATGCAGTAGCAACGATGGCTGAAGCAGAGGCGCATAGTGATGTTAGCGTGAGACCGCGAATGTCTAAAGTCGGGAAAATAAAGAAAATAAACACGTCAAGTGCACTATCGGGAGTTTTGGCATCCAAAGTTCCAGATGGGTAAGTTGTTCTCTTTTTTAGCCTACCTTTCAAAAAATGCATCTCTCAGTATAAAGTAACAATAGCTAGGCTACTTTAAGGCCCCGTTCTTAAAAGATGATGTTAATTTCGTTTACACGTACCAGGATATCCAAAGCCGACGACGACCGTCATGTTACGGTGCTAAAACAGTGTTTCACCTTTTTCACGTGCAGCCCTATCTGTGTGTTAATCAAAACACACCTTTAAACTTTTAAAGAATTGTACATCACCCTGTGGCACCTGACAGTATCTTATTCACTACACTTCAGGTTGAAGGGGCCTGATACAAGTTTCGAAAAATCTGTTCAAGCAAACCAAGCATCATCTGTCACACTTTTTAGACCCCGAAAGGTGTAAGGATCTGCATGTCTGCCTATTCTTCATTCTCTGAACAGGAAGCAACATGAGTGTACTTACTGACATACCATAACACACACTTCAGCCAATATTTTAAACCACAACATCATGAACTCCAGCAGCAGAGCGTTATCTGCAAGAGGCACAAACAAGTAGAAGTATGAGGTGTGTATGTGCGTGTCTGAGTAAGGTAGGTTGGGGAGGTCTGGGACTCACAGTTTTCACTAACAGCTCAATGTTTTTCAGATTACTCTTGTATTTATTTATTTTTTTTGACAGTCAACAACCAAGAAAGGTGAGCTGAAGTTTGCAGTGCTTCTCTTTACCATTTCAGACACCCTGCACATGCAAACACATTGCCTGTATTCCTGCAGAGTGATTTGCCATCCTTGCTCAGTAAACAAAAAAATTACACCATTGTTGCTTACAATGAATTTTCAGACCTTTGGCACAATGTGTAGTTTTCACTGAAAACAAATACTGCCTTATATTTGCACGCCCCTGCCAACCAGCCAGATTGCAAGAAATGGTCATTATCTCCCCTTCTGGTCCTGATTTATGGAACTAGAATTCTGACATAGAGACCAGAACAGTGGCTTTGCAGAACATTATGCTGAAACAATGAAGCTGAACTTTCTTCATTTGGTAATAAACTATCATCACCTTAGCCTGTGAAAGACTTTTGTTTATTTGAATCAAAATTTGAAAATTTATTCTTGAGTTATGGCCAAAAACGTGCTCTGAGAGGTCACAGTGACCTTGACCTTTTATTAACAGAATCTAGTCATTTCGTCCTCCAGTTAGTGTGATTGAGAGTCGATGAGACTGACTCAGACAGGCAACTTAAATAACTAATGCTTCAAGGCAAAGGCTGTAGCCTCCCTTCCACTAGAGGGAAGAAAAAAAATTAAAACTAATACACTTTGAAATCCCCTTTCAAAGCAATGATCATAGGAAAATAATTCAATTCAATCTTTTTATTACAGACAATTTATTAATGCGGTTTCTCTCTTAGGCTGTTCCTCTTTCCCTGAAATGATCAAGAGAGGAAGGAAGGAGTGTGTGGGAAATGAAACACAGAAAGTATTTGTGTTTTTGCAGGAAAGGCCTGGTGGGCAGTGGGTTCTGGAGCTACTGCCCTCATGTACAACCTGCAGTACACAAACACAGCTGTTAGGGGAAACAGACACACATCAAGCACACACCTTTCCGCAAAATGCCAACCACAGAGCGAAAAGGGCGAGCTCTTATTAGTAATAACAAGTTAAGAAGACAATCAGGTTCTATTATTTGAGCTTAACACTGATGATTGACAAGGTGGTAGATTTAAAAGTGTGCAGAATTGCCTTACGGCCATCTGTACTGACCGCATTCACACTCCTATTGCACCACGCCACCAGAGCCATCTGTGCTGCGCTCGAATAACCTGAGCTCAGTGAATATGAATATTTCACTGCATTTGTTAAGAAGATGTCATTTGAATTTTCATGAACAGCACAGTTTGTTATCAGGAAAGGACAAGTGACAGCTTCCTTTCCTGTGCAACAAAATCATGACTGTGCCCAAAGGCTCACACAACAGACATGTACCAGAAACCAGAGGAATGCAAGCAAGAATGCAAGAAAACTCTCTCTCTCTCACTCCATATATATATATATATATGTATGTGTTCATACAGTATATATATTCAGAAGGTACACAATTACTCTACAGACAGAAACAGAAAGACAATTCAAGTCAATGCTTTTACACTTAATTTTCTGGTGTTCAATGTGTTCATTCACTATGGGATTACTACAGGGATGTGTAGATGAGTTGCGTGGGGAAGGTGCACTGCAGACATAAGCCTATCCCAATGCTACTAATATGATGTTTACGCCAGCTACTCAACAGCAGTGTGCGATCGATTTTAATCAAGGTCATCAGACTGCCAGCGGAGTGATGAAACAGCGGGGTGAATGAAGACATAAACCAGACAGAGAGACAGGAAAAGACAGTGGTTCTTATGCAGGTCCTGTCTGGTACTTACACTGTGAGCCGTGCGTGTTAACCCCGCGATTCACTAATTAATTGCAGTTAATTGATAAAATGTTTCCGGTGTACCAGGGGGGCGATAATAATGGGCAATGGACAGCGTCTCGCGCGCGCACACTCACTAACTCGCTCAATCACGCGCCAGCATAAACACGGACACTACAGGGAAATGTAAAGCACGCCACATGTCAATAGACACTACAGCTGTTGCATGTAAAGCAGCGCGCCCAGGGCAGGCAGCGCCTGTCAGTCAACCACTGTGCCATGAGGCGCCCCGACAGATCCTGTAGCGGCTGCAAAGACATGATCAGAGTGGATTCAAAAGAAAAGAGAGTGCCACTCACTCTCTCTCTCTCTCTCACGCGACACTACTTACATCATCCCATTTCATGAATTTGTTGCCCTTCCTCAGGCTCTCGGCCACGGACACTGGCTTGAGCTGCAGCGCATGAACTCCAGGCTGTGCCCCTGCCATTGACTCATCCGCTCCTCTCGACGCACGTCAGGGGTAGAAATGACTCACTTCACTCTCCTCTACTCTTATGTTTACCTTCCTCCCCCTTTGTAATCTGCTTAATAGCAGGCTGGCGGAAGCCCACTACTGCTGCCAGTAAGTCATGCCCGCACTGACGGCAGCAGCGGCGGCGGTGGCGCGTCTCGGCTTGGAGAGCAGCGGAGGCGGACGCAGGCGCAGCAGAGCGGGGCCACTGACTGACGGACTGACAGAGCGACATGCAGCTTAAGACACGGAGAGAGAGAGAGGGGGGTGGGGGTGGGGGTGTTGAATGAGTAGCCTGTCTGGTTGCACATCGTACAAGTCAATGTAGGGAGTGGATGGATGCTGTAAGTTCTATAGCGCCTCCGTGCGTCCTGGGCAATACGATGGGAACAAATGGCCGCGAGCTTGGAGCGAATAAGATGCCACGGAGCAGGTGCATGCAACAGCTTTGTTTGGATAATGCTGTTCTGTGTAGTTACCAAATACAGATAATACTGAAGATTTGATTTTTCTTAGTTTATTTAATAGGGACAATGCACATTTATGAACACTGTTGTATAAAGAATACGCCCATGCATGCAAATATGCCAGAATTAGTCAAAAGAAAACTACTTTCCATCTGCATTTTGTTTCTTTGGTATAAATGGTGAATATACCATCACATATTTTTCTTAATATGCTGAAGACAGAAGAGGTGTGAAATCAAATAAAATGAAAATAAGAGCAGCTTCCACTTGACACAGACGCACTGGGGTCATAGACACAAAGGCTTGACCCCAAACCCACAGGAACGTACAGGGTGGAGGTTCTGGTCTGGACCATATTATCAGCAGCAGTGAAACAGGTGCTTTCTTCCTTTAAGAAATCAGTCCACAACCACCAGCTCAAACAGACATTGATTTCTGTCTCACTGCTCACACACTACTGTAGGCATTTCTTTAAAGTTCTATGAGTCAGAGTGTGTCACTGCCTCCTGGACTTTTTTTGTTGAACTTTTCTTATTAAATAAAACATAGATGTCCTCTGGGCTTCGCACCACCCACACCGTTTATTTTCTGCCACGTCCAAATACAGACTCCAGAATATTTGAGCCCTCTGAGCAGTTTTCCCCTTGTGTGCCTCTGTGGTCAGTCGCTGACCAGTGTGACAGTCAGACAAGTCAGACTTGTCAAACTGTCAGATTCTGACTGGCACTTCTCATGTCATTCATAACAGGAAGTCTGTTGGAGTCTGTGTGCTGTCATTAATGATTGATTAATAGTGACAGACTGGGGACCGGGCCCTGAATAGGACCTCAGTGACTGGAGCATAGGAAGGTGAGAGGGAGACTACAGGTTGTGTGGGTTTGAGAAAGAGAGAAACAGAGAGGAGGGAGAGAAAAGGATGAAAGTAAATCTTTTTTTCAAGACAATATTCTCTGATGAGTCACAGCTCCAAAGCAGACACACGTAGTTCGGCATGAGCGACAAGGATGCTGTCATACATAGCTTAGAGCGAAACACAAACGGTGAGTCATTGAAATCCCTCATGCCTCCGTCTATAATGTCTGTCATATGTTTTCCTATCAGGTTCCAACTCTGCTCAGGATGGCTGTGATCTTCAACACAATTTACAGATCATACAAGGACCCTTTGTTGAAGGTGGTTGACATTTGGTGCTTTACTGTGGCTGACATGGATTCAACGTGATGAATGCCCAATAAAATGTACTAGATGTCTGATGGGACAACACCCCTTTAATACATGGACCTGTAGTTTGTGCTCTAAAAATACTTTCACAAATTAACCTCTTGTAGTCAGACATGTCCTCTGAGTTGACGCCTGTATTTTAGAAACGTGTGATCCTCAGGGTCAAGGTAATGTTCAAGGTTGATTCGGTGTAGTGCAGGTGCACTGGTTGGCTGCCTACGTGCTGATGAAGGAAGTGCAGATTTTTTTGCTAAGTAGCATTCAATAACAGTTTGACGTCACTGTCGCTATCATCTATGTAGACTGCACTGACCTATACATATATTTACCTGCCATATATACTGTACCCCTCATCAGGGCCTTATACTAACTTGGTGAGATGAGTGTTTTGTCTCATATTGACACGAGAGAATGATCATTGTGTCGATGCAGCAGTCTATCGGTGTTTCGACATTCGCTTGATGTGGAACAGATGTCGGCGCTTTCATTGTCAATATCAACCCCAGAGCTCTCTCTTCTAACACACTCAGCGTCCAATTAACAATGCTAAATTATGTGCCAAAGCCTGACACATCAGATCTGCTCAAATCAGCGCAGGATGGTTTTTTTTATATTTGAATCATTGTTTTGAAATTAGATAGCTCGTCTTTGTTTGGGCAAGAATGTGGGACTGCAGTAAATGTAGCCTCTGGGACTGGGAAAGGGTCTGTCGATCCCAGTGCCCGCATTGTCCTTTCTGTGAACCCAAACGGAGTCAGGCCGTATAAAGGCAGTACATTAGCAGCATCTTCTGACTCTTTCTTGCCATTGCACTCATAGCTTGTCTGTTACGAGTCTGTTACTGTGATGCATCATATGAATTAGTTGAAGCAGCAGTTAAAGTAGAGAAGAGCTTGAATGTTTTTCCCCTCTTGCAAATATGTATGAATGCAACACATTTTACAAAGTGCAGGAGAAGTAAACAGACTTCTGCAAGACTGTTAACTGACACTGACAGTAGGTGACAAGACAAAGCTTCTCCATTACGGTAAATAAAGGATCAAATCCAAATTCATCACACTGATGTTAAATTCCAAAAAAACAAACTTTGACTTGAAGAAGTTGTGCTGATAATTTATATTGGTATCACACAGAGACATGAAAGAAAGAATCATAATTATATAAAGGTGATTGCATAATCTACTAATGTTTGGGGTGTTTCCTGAAATTTGTATAACTTCCACACTTCAATACAATCAGCCATAATAAGGCATTAAAAGACATGCCAAGCTGCTGACATTGCATAACTTGTTACCACTATTGAGTAAATAGTGTATTAAATTTTAAGCAACACAACCCACTGCATTTTCTCCTTAGACAAATAACTCGTGCAGGACATGTCTACAACCACTAGTGCACACAAAAATTCTTGGCAGTGTGGGTCACAGTAAAAACTAGCACGTATGCATATAGCAGTGTGTATATCCAAAATCAGCATACTGTATGTTAGGTGCCAACTGCAGGGGCGGAGGTTAAATGCTATGAAACCAAGTGGTTTTGCTTATCCACCTATGTAAGGGAAAACACTCAACAGTAATTCATGGGTATCCTTGCTAATTTTGTGAGTAGAACCTATTTACTTCTGTATTATGAGACGATCAGCCTTGGGATTTCTAAATGGGTTCAGTTCAAAGGGCTTCTCCACCACTCACGCTTATAAAATTGTGAGTAAGTACTGGCAAGCTTAACTACTACTTAGTGAATAAGAGCTCTTCAAAGGCACCAGGGATGTGGTTTTTTGCCTATAAAAAGACCAAAGCCGTACTGAGACACTTCAGACTTCTAATAGGACAGTGAAGCCAGTTCACCAACAGAGTGCGGTGTGGCCCAACTTTATGTCACTGAAGGCTCTCCTCTGCTTACGATTAAAAATAATCCTTCTCTCAAGGTTTAGGAACTTCATTGTCCATTGAGTCCAAATTCCTGGTAACTAACATAACACGGAACATGTGCAGTGAAAAACGATATGTTAAAAACTTAACAGCTTGCAGAGGGGGACCAGGGCCTGTGGTTCAGGTCAAATTATGAGTTTAAAGCAGGCTCCTTTGCTCCAAACCTGACTCTGCTGACATTAAAATGTGTTTTTTTGACATTATTCACACCTGGAAAGTTGCTGTGTCCTTGTGGGCGAGACGGGAGGCTTTAATATGCCTCATTCCTTGCTCTGTTTCTGTAACCAAACACCTCGACTTCATCTATTGTCTTATGTGAGATTGAGGAGGGAAAAAAAACTGGCAGGTGTTCTTCCCCTTAGGCTAGAGACTTCAGAAACGAGGAAAATAGAGGGTGGGAGTTGGAATGAAAGGGAATGCACAGACATGCATGTATACATATACATGCACGCAATGATACACAACACTCATCCATAAGCATATTCTTTAACACGCACGTCTGAGTGCACTATAAGATCACACAGCCGGTGCTTTTACATTAAGTGTAAACACGTCTGAGGGTGTGTATTAGATAGTCATTACAGAGGACTGGGTAAGCTCTGGGAGAGACTGGGAAAGAAAACAAACAAACCCTACGGGGTGGCTGAGAGGGCTGGTGAGAGGCAGAGGGAGGCCTTTCCCAGTGTAATTCAAGTTCAATAACTGACCCCTAACCTCACCCTAACTCAGGTTACACCATTCTGGTGAGACAGATTATAGGCACAGTTACCTCACAGCTGTGGATACTATATACCTCAACAGAAGCTTTACACACACACACACACACACACACAGTACGAAAAACAAAAAAAGGTCAGTTGGTAATGTCAACAATCAGCTAAGTATTCATATAGATCAAATTGCCACATGTATGACAGGTTCCCAATCTGCTCACCTTTTGGTATGATGTAAAGAAACTGGGGACCACACAGAGCCCTTTCACAGCCAGGAAGTAAACGACATCATTCACCTGCAAACCCGCAGCTGGGCCAGTTTCACTCTGTCAGAAAAACTCATTAACTGCATGTCAGAATGATCACAGAGGAAAAGCACAGCTACTTCAAACCACTGACAGATACGAGTGTGTTTCTGTTTACACTTCTGCAGATATGGCGTAACCGTCGGGGTTTCAATATGCCGATTCCTCTGAAAAGATCCTGCAGTAAATTAGGCCCTGACTGACTAGGAGTCAGACAGAAGTACTGAAGAGGAAGACGGAAAGATTTGGCCTGTTTTTGTGACTTACACTGTTTATTTTTTGGTGGTAGCTTAGCCGTCCTCTTGGGCATGAGGGTGTCCACCTGGTAGCAGTTGCCATGTTGTTTTATTTACATAACTGTGCCTGTAAGCAAAGAACCTGAATCGTTATAGTTGTGATGTAATTACAGACATTATATTCAGGGTTTGCAAACAAAACTGCTTTTCTGTGTTTGAATTAATATTTACTTAAATACATCCATTCGCCACATGAATCCAGATTTTGCAACTTCCAGATGAGGCCACTGGAAGGGTTGCAGATGCCATGGTTGTGGCCACAGCCTAAAAATGGTTCACATCTCATGCTGTGTTAGCATAACCACGGTCACATGTTTGAGGCATAGACGGAGCGAGTGAGGGAGAGAGGAAAAGCAATTGAAATCTCCGTTTTACTGCAGAGTTCCGAGCAATAACACATGACAAACAAAAAATAAGTGTCCAGCCAAAATTGATTGCCTTGAATTTGACCACTTCCCTGCCAGCTGGGTATTGCTTTGGTTCAGAGAGATGCCCACCACAGACATCTATGCTTCTGGGCCACTATAGCTTCTATTGTGTGAGGCAACAGTAGATGGGGCTGCAGGTCTGTACCACTACAACAGAACAGAGTCTGAGGCATAGACGGAGCGAGCGAGGGAGAGAGAAAAAGCAATTGAAATCTCCGTTTTACTGCAGAGTTCCGAGCAATAACACATGACAAACAAAAAATAAGTGTCCAGCCAAAATTGATTGCCTTGAATTTGACCACTTCCCTGCCAGCTGGGTATTGCTTTGGTTCAGAGAGATGCCCACCACAGACATCTATGCTTCTGGGCCACTATAGCTTCTATTGTGTGAGGCAACAGTAGATGGGGCTGCAGGTCTGTACCACTACAACAGAACAGAGTCCAACTATTTAACCCAGTCTCCTTGTTTCTTGCCATTTTGCTTTTCTTTTCTTTTCTTTCCACCATTCCCCGTGGACTCAATATTTATGGTTTGGTAAAACCAACATGGAACGGGAAGTTGACCAACATATCAAGTGTCAAGGTCTTGTCAGAAAGGCCCTAAATTTGCATCATTACAGCTCATCCTCTGGGGAAATGGTGGGGCTAATTCAAACCATCTCCGCACAGCTGGAGGAGAGAGGTGGGGAGAAATAAAAAAAAAAGACATGTTTTATGTCTGTTCAGCTATTTCATGTTTTTGTAGTGATAGCTTGCCTATATGTACGGTATTCCCCTCATCATCTTTAGGTAACACAATGTCCAATTACATTTTCAAAACCGACAACTTGGGACAAAGCAAAAGTCATTTTTGTGTCTAAATGAAAACCAGGATTTATCAGACCCCTGCGCCTCACACTGTGACTTTCCCATTTACTGTGTTTGTTATAAGTAGATCTGCCAATCAGCCACGCACAAAGGATCTATTGTCCATGGTCCACTGTGGCACAGTTCCAGAGAGGGTGTAAAACTCCTGTCGGCTCTGATAGCAATCTGTAGCTAAAGCCCTTCTCCCAATCCCTACACGCAGCAACAGCCCAGTGTTGACAAAGCCTAGGCCACTCTAAGATGCTGATCTAAGGTCAGTTCTGTGCCCCACAAATGGTTTTAAATGAAGGATTAAGTGGAGGTAAGCTGTTATAGGTCTGTGCCTAAGGCCGGGTGCGGAGTTAGAGATCAGGCTTTGTGCTGTGGTCAAGCGTTTTCCCTTAAAGTGTGCGTAAATCCTTTAAAGAAAGAAAATGTTGATGTTTACATCCTAGCTGTGACCCCCTCTTGGCCTCTCCGCTCGAGCATTCCTGCCATAGCTGTGACATCTAGCTAAGCTTTAGGACACCAGAGGGATAGTGAAAACATCGCTTAATCACAGCCACAGGGCACCTGCATGATAACAAAGCAACCCCTTAACCTCTCTGTGTTTGTGTGTGTTCTTTAATGCGTGTATGCATACATATGTGCGTGTGTGTCTATGCGTGAGCTTGTGTCTTGCCATTGCTTTGCTGTGTTTGGACTTCTTGGTCAAAAGCTACCTTTGTTCTTAACGCAGGGATCCAGGGTCTACAGCATGTTGATTCTTTTCTCCAAATCAGCATAGGACCTGGACACAAATCCTCTCCATATAATCACATGTAACTCCACACAAATCATTCTTACCAGCTGTGCACCTGGAAGGGGATTCCTACCACGTTTATTTTATATGCACTAAAAGGTTTTTGATACTTGACAGTGGCCAAAAGATCATGCAACGCAAAAAACTCACAAAGCCAGGACCACCAACGCCAACGGGGCAAACAGCTGTGACAGTTTTAATACAGTACAATATATAGCTGATACATTTTCCATACAAACCTTGCCTCATACTATACTGGATGTAGGTCAAAGTCCAAGTATTATGTTGCCTTATCAGTACCTGAGAGCACAGTTCTATCTATTCTAGTGCATTTAATAAGACTAGTGAAAAATGTATGCAATCAAAACACACAAGTTTTACTTCTACTTTTCTAAATATCTATTTGATATGCAGTCATCCTCTGTCAATACCATAAAGAATTCCATTATTTCTGTATGTAAAGCACTGTAGTAAATTTTGTTTTGTTGGTGTAAGGCAGGGCTTTGGCTGCAAACTGCTGAGATTGAGGAGACAGGTCAACACAGGTCAACTGAGTGCAGCTAAACAAACATACGCTATCAAAGAGGAAATATCCTGTCCAATCTCAAGTTCTCTCCTCACAGTGTACAATCACCAGATGATCCCAAGGGATAAGAAAACAGGTGTGTGTGTAACTGACCGTAGGTACAAAAGCACATGCATTAAGTTGCCCAACTTAATGCATGTACGTATATCACTGTTACTAGATCATCAGGAAAAGGCAGATGACCAAACTTGGACCATAAACCCAAGTTTTTATAATTACCTACAGAAATTACAGTGATACAAAAAGGAATTTGATTTTTACTTTGTTAAAATGAATAAAAACGTATTTGGAGGTGACATATAGATACATTACATTTTCATTTTACGCCAGGTTAGACCCATTAAAGGGACTGTGACACAAAGCAATTAGACTGAAGCCGAACGCTGAGGCACGTTGCAAATTGCTTTTCAGCTTTAATTCCTCCCTGACTCAATTACTTGTCACCTCGCCAAGACAAAAGAAACACTAGGCAGTTTCTTACGCAGGCGTACACATGTATATGCATTCATGCTATATGCACCCACAACACAGGCACACAAATTCACACACACCAAGAGACAATACAGTAGTTTTTATGGTTGCTAGGTGCTGTAGTAATTTATGGGGGTTTAGGGTTACGGGCTTAGTCCCACATCAGTGTCTTTGTACCAGAGCTTGTAGATGGGGCTTCAGTCCTTCTTTCCAACTAGTGACTGAAAAAGGAGACCACAGCACTGGCTCAGTGTTTTTAACATGACACAGCACTGTCACATTTGTTATCAATAACACATATTTTCTGATATTGTCAAAACTTTCCTCTCAGCGTGCAGATACATTTCTTTGAACTTGCAAATATTGTGCATGGTGTAGCCAAGGTGGCTGCATGTAGGAGCATCCCTTATAGCAATCCTCAGGAAGTACACTCATGATAGAGTGGACGCTGATGTTAAGAGGCGAGGGCAGTTCTCTTGACCTGCATGCCTCTGGAATCACCTCGACAATCCACCTGGAAAGCCTCTATTCAGACAGGCCATGCCCTTTTCCATGGACCCCACAGCGACACACTGATGTCAACATACTTAACGGCCTGAGAATAACAACTATATTTCAATCTCCTAAAATAGAGGAGAAGCTGGAGTATGGCTTCTACTCACGATGAGGTAGGGCAGGCCAGCATTTGTCCACCTCAAACTTTGTGGGATTACAGATTGTGGTGGTGCCATAATCTTATAACCATGTGGAGGCTACTATTAAATTAGAGCCAGAGGTCCCTAATGGTGAGCAAACTGCTGAAAGGTTCCTTATTGCAGAACTGAGTAGCCTCGTAGATATTACATCTTTATCCCTCCCAGGTGAAGAACTACTAGAGTGCAAGTCTGTGTTCAACCTACCCTGCCAACCCATCCCTATTTTGCTGAAATTTACGGAGCAAATCTTTAATCTCAGCAAACTGTGGCTTATCTGCCCAAATACCACTCTCTTCATCTTTTTCAGGTGGAACACCTTCATGTGATGAGTGATACACTGATAATGACTGCAATATGTGCTCCATAAAAGAGGTAGGAGTGTAGCTAGAATTGTATAATTGCAGACCTTGGAGAATGAAACTGTAGCTCCAGCTGTGAGGTTGCAAGGTTTCTAGCAAAAAACAACATGGTTATCTTCTTTCTTTGAGTAAAACTGCATTGGCAGTTTACCTGTAAGAATATACAAGCGATCTGATGATGTGAGCTAATTTGTCCGACATCATCCGAGATCACTTTGAATTGTTCTCTGACATTATACATTTCCCAACTGTGGATTTTATTTCATTACCTAATGATAATTAATTTTGTCAAATGCAAACAAATCAACATATGCTCCTTCCTGTGTGTGCTGTTTGTGTGTTTTGTGCTCCTATACCTGTGGTTGTGTACAATACTTCCTGCCTATTTCAGTGTGTGTTCAGCAGTAACGTGTTTTTGTGTATCGTTCATGTGTGTACCACTGAGTGGTCCTCCCCCTCCATACTGCAAAGATTTTTCATCGCATGAAAGCCAACAGGGGGTGGTATGCATGCAGGGCGAGTCGCTTCCATCTGCCCTGTCCACTTAAATTAGTGGGGCCTCGCATCCAGCAGCATCTGGTTCCAATATGGAGCCAGGCGGAAGGGTGGGTGCCTCACTGTGCGGCGGAAAATACAGCCTACTGTACCTTTAAATAGCCCTCAGGAGGCTAGGGACGGATGCTGGCCCTATCGCCCTATCCCAAGATTCTTTGTATCTGGCCTAACACTTCTTCCCTTTGAAAGAGGACAAATGTACAATTAGGCAGGAATGCCTGCAAAGCTGTTTTCCAAGCGTGTGTTCGCAGAGCTGGCCCGAGCAAATAGTTGATGGTGAGATGTTACGCGCCGTCAAACTCCCTCACTGTTCTGTGGTGAGGTGCACCGTCTGACCCTGCCCAGGCTGGGGTTCTCTGGTTCTACTGGTCCTTGTTTGGGTTAGCCTCTTGTTGTTCTGGTTCTGCTGCAGTTTGCCGAGCCAGGTCTCTGTCAGCACTCCTCTGTGGCACAAGTCTGCAGATCCCTCCTCCTCTGTGTCTTTCCCTGGACAAGAGGTACTTCAGAGCTTACCCATAATTCAAAGGTTTCCATCTCAACCATAATTCACACTGCACACTACCCTAACTAAAGGGGCTGTCTCTAACTACGGTGATTGCATGTTTGTCAAGCAAATTGTCAGTGCAGCAGACTTAAGAGGAGGAAGAGAAACATGATGATGACATGCTTACCCCTAGGAACGTGCACTAGAGTATCATCCTATAGTCCTATGATATCAGCAGGATGAACATAAGGAAGTATAAAGACATCGCTGCCCATCAAATGCACACACACATATTCCAAAGATACTGAAATGGTGCTACGTGGGTGTATGGTCAACTGTGGCAATACAATATTGATTAGATGTCGAAAATATCTTCCAAAAAGTTGCTAAGCAGTTTGATCAAACTGTGTCACAGTGCAAAAAAAAAAAAATGCAATTTAACTGAAAATATGTTGTCAGCATAAAGGTCTTTTTGTGTTTGAAGTACCTTTTAAAATAATGAAAATGCAAAACAGACTTATTTCGGTGACTTCCAGTTGTTTTCATAGCACATAAAATATTTTATAAAATACAGATACAATTTAAAACCACACAAATTTTAGTTTAAAAGGCACTCTATGAGTTCCTCTCCTGAATTTCCAGAGCACAGGGAGTCTGTGTTTCCATTAGCCGCGAGGGAGGAGAACATGGAGCGAGAAACACTGTGCCATCAGATAAGACTGATGACAAGGCAGAGAGAATCGATGACAAACTTTTGACAGCTTTGGCCCATGTCTTCAGACCAAGCCTGCCTGCTGAAATATAGATCGCAGCAGGCTTCCAGCATACACCCCCCCCTAAACACACACACATACACACACACACACACACACACACACACAAGACACACAAAAGACACTTGTGTAATATGTGAGTGAATAGCCAGGCAAACCGCAGAATTGCAATATAGTGCTCATGTCTGAGCAAAGATGTCATCTGGATATCTGGGACTTTTTATGGTTCTTGAATATGTGAACCTCTGTTAATGTCAGTGCTCACACTCACCACCATTGTTACAAAATCCTTGCCCTTTGACCTCATGTGTTGGAGTGCACACATGCACAAAGCAACAATCAATGGGCATATCCAAAACAGCAAGAGGTTATATTTATTTTGCTCCTTCTCAGGGGGAATACTGGGAGATTGTCACTAAGACACCACCCAAAGACAACTGTCATACCAAAACAAGTGCTAACCACTAGGTCATTTTATTAAGTTGTGACTTCCTTTCTTTACCTTCCTTACATCAGGAGTTCAGAGGTCAAGAGGATCTGTCAGCAGTGACAGAGAGGATTATGGGTGTAGGCATTCCATTGGCAGTCATTACTCCCCTCAGTCAGCACCCGGTACTCTCTCTCCCCCTCTTTTCTCATCCTCTGTCTTTCTGTCTCTTTTCTCTCTCGTCCTCTGACAGACTAAGAAGCAATTTGTGTCACATTAGGGATATCCAAGGTATAATGCTTTTTCAAGCCAAAACGCCTGCTCTTGTTCATCCATCTTTTTAAATAAAGAGACGCTTTGTTTGATTTTCTGGACTTTTTTTCCCCCAACTTTTGTTATTAAATCTACATTTCACAACTTTTCGGGACATATAACAGCATATCTCTTGTAACACATTGAGTAAAGTCTCCGTTTTGTGAGCAGCTATCCCCAGAACTGTTACTCTACATTCCTGCTACATTACAATCACCTATCCAAATACAATACAAAAAGAGAAGGAAAAATGAGTGTGAGCAGCAATGTGAGGTTTGGACCCCTGCACCAGAACCCCAGCCCAGTAGGATTCCTCACATTCCAGCCTGTGCTGGAGCTGGAGCTCGTAATAGATCTGAGCAGGCCTGCTGGGCTTAGCGCACTGTGGCCTGCTCTCCCTTCCTCAGTTTTCTGCTTTGGAACAAGACAGCGTTTTTCCTTGTAGGACACCTTCCTGAGAACAGCCTCAGGTACTGACTTTCCCTCCCTCTGTCATCAAAAAAGCACACATGAATACATTTCTTCTCTTCCATTCTGCAAGCCCTCCAGTTTTCCCTCGTGCGACTGTAACCGGATAGCAGAAGTTTACATCACGGCAGAGTGAGGGGCTGGGTCTTTTTGACAGTAATGCAAGGGACATTTGTTTACCTAACCTTATGGGTCACAGAGCAGTTGAGCTGGGAATGAATGACTTCATTTTTAGGGTTTAAATTAAAGGGTTCCTCCTCGCTTGAACTTAAAACAGATTTGTGCATGCCTTGGAATGAACAAAGTACTCACTCACTCCATACACAGACCTCTCTACTCCGGGTGTAACAATGCAAGAAAACGGCAAAAAAGAATTACCACTGATGGCAAGAACGTACTACAGTTGGTTTCATACATTTTTATACAGTTATAACATTCCTTAAGGTGATTTTTAGATCATAGAGCTAGTTCATACATAAAAAATAAAAAACAAAATCTTTCATTCACCCTGACGTGGTGTCAGTTACTTCACTAGTTATTGGGCTATGCCATATTCGAAGAAAATTGCTACCTTATGTGCCTTTTAAAAAAACCACTGGGTTTTGAATGGGATCTTTTAAAAGGGGGGTAGTGTTTCATTTAGAGTTGGTGGTCATTTTGGCGATGGGATTTTACCACCGGGGAGCCTTGGAACCATTTACACTCACACATGGCATCAAGGCCTGCTGTGGTGGTGGTGATCAAGTGCTTTGGAGATGCCTGGACACCATGAGAACACAAATTAGAGCCCATCTCTCCCTTACTTCCCCCACACAACACTGTTCAGAGCTATAGGAGCAGGCTCTCTCCCTCTCACTACAGCCTTTCATGCCACTTACTCGTCAAAGGAGAATTGATTAAAGGCCCTTTTAAATGACTTCCTTTTCAGGGCTATTATTTCCCAATAACCAAAGGAGAGCAGATTGAGATCAGTAGTCTAATCTGTTGTTTCCCTCTCCTTCTTATTGGTGTTTTTGTTCGAGCCCAGCAAAAGAGCTAACGCCATTTTTCCTGTCAGTCATCGGGTTGTAATACCGGGGATCATGGCGGTAACTTTAGACCGCTCAAGCACTCACGCACGGGCCTTTTTCAGAGCACAGAGTGAAACGAGTCACTCTCCAAACCCTCTGACAAATAACCTACGCCACAAAGAGCCTGTAACTCTGCCACCCAGGGAAAACGCTTTGAAGCTGCAATAGAAAGGAGGTCTTCTTTGCTGTGGCCAGCGCAGCTCTACGTTCAGCAGCTGAACTTCACAACAAGAGGAAACTACAGCAGTCTCTGGAACAATAGAAATCCTTGACCTCTTTCAGAAACACAACCCCTGACCTGGAGGAAACAGTGATGGATTCTCGTCCAGGAGACAAACATCAGCTATTTTGCTGTCACTGGTAGTAAAAAGAGGCAAAGCGAGAATATGTTTGGAATGGCAATATGTCGTGCTTCTCCACTTCCAGACTGAGTTGAAAGTCAAGTTCAGCTATGAAAACACAAAGCAGATGGAGGGACAAAATGAAAAGATAAGGAGGGATTAGGACTTTTCATTCTGTGTCAGCAGAAACACCTACAGTGTCCATACTTCTCTGGGCTCTAATCAGAACACACCATCTCCCTTCAACTTCAAACAGTCCTGTAAACACCTGCTTGTATCTCACCTTGCATCTCTGGTGGTAAATACAGCCCATTCTTGTTCGCCTGTGTACAGACAAGATCTCCACTAGGTACCTCTGGACAGTTATTTCTTCTGTAGCCATGCATCACATCTCCCTCTCAAGATGAAGAGCTTCTGGAGATGAAAAGCAGATGCTCGGATTCTCTGAGGGGGAAACCCATTGTAAAAAGAAGACCTTTAGGTGAGAAATATGCGGTTTGGGCAAACAAAAGTTACATTCATCCAGGTGGTCCCAGACTCCCTATCCAAACAGAGGTCCTGGATTGAGCAGCATCAAGATTGTGTAAAACAATTTTGCGGTTTGCGCATATCTCCCGCTTTAATGATTAATCTGATCTAGCCAACTTTTCATCTGTCGGCAGCGACGCCAATGTTCCAGCAGCTCTTTTGACTTGTCATCTGGACAAGTAATAACAAGACGTGTTATGTCTCACAGCAGCCTCACAATCACCTTTCAACAGCTAAGACGCCTGTATCTCAGACAGTTGTGATGTATGCGCGGCATGATATTAATGGTTAATCTACGTCAAAATCATGATATGCTGTTTGCCAGTTATACAGATGCAAAGCTTTCAAGTAAATGTTTGATGCGGATTCCCCTGTTTACTGCTACTTCTATATAATGGTTAACCCAGGGTTTTGTGAGTCAGTGCAGGTAATTTCAAGCATCTCACACACAGATCCAACAACTGCCTCTGATACACTGTATTTTTTTCATATACTGCTTCATTACGGCATGAACTGGAGGCTTAGCACTCAATTTTCACTCACTCCTGTGAAGGCTCGGCGCCTGCTCTCTCTCGCCTTGGCCTGTTTCATGCATCTCTGCCTGACACGCTCTGCTCGCTCCCAAAGTCACCAGTCGACCAAACCTAAACGTTAACTCTTAGCTCCGTGTGCCACTGGGGCACGAGAAGTGACTTTTCTCCGCAAAATGCTGCTTTCAGCGCTGATTCCGAGCGTCAACGTACCAGCGAGTTTTCAAACCAGCAGCCACAGATGACTTTCCCAATAGTGAAACAAAGCTGGCTTTTGTGCCTTGGTTCTGGGAGGCCGCCCGCTCTTGTCATGTACATGTGAAATTAATTAGGAGGAAATACTAAAACACTTGGGTGGAAATTGCTTTTCACCAGATGTTCTACATATGAGGATCAATTTAGTATTCTTAGCATAGCAACATGACTATATAACTTCTTCGCTTCCCTCTTTGATGAAAGCCAATCTGTCACTCAAGGCACATAAAAAGAAGCTGGGGTTATATGCTACTGTTTGTTCCACTTTATGGAGTCTTAGGTAATGTGATTACTTAACCAGGTTAGGAAAATAGAATGTTTCATTCTGGGGTAGAATTTGACTTTCTGACAAGAGGCCCAGTGTTCCTCAGTGATCCATGCATAAAACAAACCAGTGGTCTTTTTTCTAGTCCCTCGCCCTTGACACAAAGAGGCCAAATAATCACAGATAAATCACCGTCGGATGTGCGATAACCATCATAACAGAGGTGTTTAGGTATGGCCGCAGTTGACTTCTCATATGTCATGCATATGTTTTTACTGCGCTCTGGAAAAGAACCAGCCTTCACACACTCATCTGTTTGCGGTGCTTTGGTTAAACTCCACGATGCGGATATAAAAAGCACAGCATGCAATGACAAGGCTAGAGCCAGGATGAATTGGGAGATCAGAAACCTTTTTTTTTTTTGCTTTCCAGTTACATTGCCTGCGCCACTGCATCATGTCAACTACCTCCATGTAGCTCACTACACTGCTGGCCAGACAAGTTTAAACAACAAAAAACAGTGGCAAAAACTGCTCTGATTATGGCTTCACTCGGTCTCTATACTCTTATTGTGACTGGCAAAACACAGTAAAATCCCCAAACTTTATTTATTGTCCTCAGTCCCCATGTCTCATATTACATTTCTGATCCAGTGTTTTGGAAAAGCTGTCACATTTTACATAATTCAGTGTCTGGGCAGTTCTGATATTCAAGCACTGAACAAATAAACAATCAGCAGAAGTTCCCTAATGTTTTGCACTTCGGAATCTTGGCTTTCCCCGTTTGTCCAGTATGTTCAAATTCACCCGCTGTCTATTTCTTTTCATCGAAACTTTTGGGTCATAATCGTGTAGCAAGATAATGACCAGAAGTTTCAGCAACACCCTGCATGTATTATTAAATCTACACTTTTTGTTCGTCTAAGTCTAAGTCTTTGTTGTCCTATTTCGGGATATGCAGTGGACTTTAACTGCTAAACATTTCAGTAAAAACGTAAAAAAAAAAAAAAAATATATAGAGCTGTTCTAAAAGTTTTGACCAGTAGTGCATGAGAGTGCGTAAGCAAGTTTTATAGCATATGATATGCCAGCCACTGACAGAGAGCTGGCCTGGCTGGCCATCTGAGGCAAAATGACTCCACACTAAAATACAGCAGCGCTCCCCATAGCTTCTGTTGCTCTGTGTATATTCAAGAGAATCCAAGCCATCTGGAATCTGTTTATTGTATTACAAGTGACACATAATGGTAATCTGGCATGTGATGAGAGAGCATGAATTACAGACAGGGGGCACGGAACGGGTATTAACCTTCATTTGATTCCCTTTAAAGAGGACATTTAATTTAAGGCCACATTTTATCTACCTGATTATTCATTACAATAAGCTTACCCATAACTATGACACAGGATAAACAGAGGAAACCGCCAATTAAATCGCATTCCAGGGAAGATTGGGGGGCTTACTGTATACAGAACAGTTAGTTTAGTGACATAAATATTTACACAAACTGCCACGAATTAAGACAAACGTTACCAGGAAATAGGCTACACTGTGAGGGGCCAGAATGAGGGCTCTTCTAAATTTACAGGCCCTTTTTGGGTCCCTATTATTTGAAAACTGTTTCCCAGTTTTTTCACAGTGAAAGAAATAAGACAACTGTTGCAGCTCCGTGCGGGTCCACGCTGTAAATCATCCAGCTGAGCTGGTCCTTGTGCTTCTCTTTCAAATGTTGAAAGCTTAATATGATGTGAACATTCATTTTCCATTGACATTTACTGCAAATACCAACATGGATCATGGATCTCAAGCAGACAGAGAGAGAGAGAGAGAGAGAGAAAATGAGAGAGAAAGATGGGCGGAGATATGAATGGTTGCATCAGACTGGCCCTAGTAGAAGTTAAAGATACATACTTCATGTCCAGGGAGTGGATGTCAGTTAAATGTTTATACAGCTGCTCTGAAGATTATTATTATCATGAAACCACACAGCTATAATGTCATTCTGTGGATGCCAGAGTACAATCAGGTCCTCCCTATAGCCGACTAGCCTCGTCTCCCCCCCGTCAGACAACCCTGCAGTTCTGCTCCCTCCAGGCTGTATGGCAGGGATCAGGCTCAGCACGACACCATGATAATGCAATGTGACAATGCAATGGGTCTGTTTCAGACTAACTTTAACCATGTGAAAGCCAGTGTTTGCATTTTGCTACAGCTGCCCATGTTTTTAGAGTTGTGTATGTTTTTCCCCACAGCTGCAATACACAGTCAAACTCATAACTGTGTCTTCAAATTGACGCAAAGAGCAGGACTTATAAATCTTATGTATGAGTAGATTTTTTTATCCCTCCGACAACGTATAGGTTTTTGCTGTATGACGGCTAACACCACCAGTTTAAAAAAAGACAATGTTTCCATTCATCGTTATGGCTTCCTGTGGCATTGACATGATAGGAAGACTGCTTTTAAAGTAAGAAAGGACAAACCCTACAGTGGCTCCAGAAAAGGGCCTTTTGGATTTTTACATAATCTGATGTCCATTATAGCTTCTGCAACATGTCTGGACAGGAAGCAGAGTAAGGAAGGACAGGTATTCACCACTAGATGTCAATAAGTCCTACATGATATTAGAGTCTGACTACACAATTACCATGGACAAGAGAAATCCCATTAACATCACGGAATATCTACTTTCAAAATTTGGAAAACTAAAAAAGTTTATCAATCAAATTAATTTCATGTTGTTTATTTCATGTTTGGCAAAATGATTGCTCTCAAATACCAATGTAAAGCAGTAGTACGTATCTGTAACATCAATTCTTTAAACCCTAGTTTCTCGAGAATACTGAAGGACATCATGTTTATTGATACGAGGAGGGACAATGAATTTCTTCCTGAATTTCTCTCAAATCCGAGATGCTTCCTAACAACTACGAGATACAAGAGAATAGCTCATCACCTTGCTAAATAAGCTACAGATCACATATAAAATTTTTATTTTCCACTATTTGATAACTTTGTGAACTTTTAGCCTGAGAACTGATAGTGATAGTGATATTGTGTCTTGCTCTGCTGCTCTGCTCAGATACTCAGCTTTGTCTAACCCTCTTTATTAACAATGAGACAACAAAATGTTGTTCTGGCCAAATACTCTGACAGATCCACATAAACAACTATTAATTGAAACCATCCTCAATGGAGTTGTGTGAGCCCCTGGTTCTCTTTTATGTGTAGATACTTGCTAAGTGTTTTGCTTCCTTCCCTGGCCTGTAAACAGCTGCTTGTGCTTAAGCAGTAAGATGTAAATCTTGACGCTGGCTGTTTACGTAGCCCAACCTTCTAATCAAGCAGACATATAATTGAGTGACGCGTGGTGTCTTTATGAGTGGAGCTGCACTCAAAGCGCAGATCCCTGTATTTATATCTCTCTTTTTCTCTAAAATGGAAGTAGCTGCCTCTCATCCCAACTAGTTTGCCAAATGGAGCATGTGTTTATATGAGTCCTATTGTAAGCTGTTCAAGTGTGAGGTCTGTACACTGCTAAACATTTCCTACTGTTTAACAGATTTTTACAGCAGAGTAGTGTTATTACTGTTTAACAGTCGAAGCAACAGGCATCAAACTGTTTTCGCATAGTTCAGTATATGTAAGACAATTGGGAAAGTCAATGTCAATTTTCCTGATATGGCATAAATAACAGGGGACTTGAAAACCTAAATCTCTGGCCAAAGAAGGCAAAAGCCACAAACGTTAGCTCATAATATGATAAGAACAACCCTGTACTGATCATGATAATCAGACACTGCACATCTGGATCAAGGAGCAGCCCTCACTGTCCGATCAAAGCGTCCATGTCCCCTATTTACACAGGAAATTAAAACAAAAACAAATAGTGCGGCAATTACGTGCAGCTACAACAGTAGTCAGCGATCAACCTCAACATACCTCTCAATATCTGAAACACGCAAGCAAGGTTTGGACCCTCTCCTGTGATCTCTGCCATCCCATATAATCTGGAGGTGGACCTGTTGCTCAAATTAGTGGGTAGAGAAGCGTGCCACATGTTCAGTATCCATAAATATTGACTCTGGCTTTCTAGCTGGCCGTCTCTGACCTTGGTGGGTTTCCATTTCGGGACCAACCAACCAAGCAGTCGTGCTTCTGCTGTCAAACACATGTGGACTGATGAAGATTTTATTGGTTTCCAAATTAAAAAGACAACTTTGCTTGAGCGTGGAATTAGAGGCAAGTCACAGCAACAAATTGTTCCCTGGTTTGAAGCAACATCTCTGAAGATTATCTTCTTGGAGGCATGTTACTGTATGTTCGGACTACAGCTGGCTCAAGGCAGAGGAATGCGAGCTCTGTGTCTAGCCAAGTTGCTGTTAACAGCAGGTGAAAGGCTAATGGTTGGATCTGCAGTGTCATCTCAGGGCTTTGTCTGCCCCCTGACTCCTGGAATGTACGTGATGACAAGAATAGGCCGCACCATCCACATCCAGCACAACATGTGTACAAAGACACACACACAGCGCACATAGTGTGGCATGAGGAGAAATGAGCATGAACAGGACTCTGGTGAGCAGGGGACAATAAACCATGTCTTCTTCTCCTCCTCCTATGAAGGTACATATTCAAAGACAACACATACTAATCTCCCTCAAATAACCTCAAACATCCCCTCTTGAATAGATTCCTTATACCTCTGTAATCAGTGTTATGTACTGCACATTGTTCTCTCCTAAGGGAGTTTCCATACAAGAAAAAGATACATCCATTAGCTGAAGTAAAAGTACATAATAATGGTCATGATAGTGCATGTTATTGTCTTGTTTACTAAAGAGGATTTCTCCAAAGGTGTGGGATGAATGGAACATACTGTACCATTGAATGAATTCAGAAGATGGATACAGGTGTGGGTCTGTGGGTTTCATAAAACAAAACCTATTCTTCAATAACCCAGGACTGTTTTCCACTTGTCAAAAATTATGATGACATGGGTCAGAATGCAACATATTGAAGAAAAAAAAACTATGCACGAGTGATTCATGACAGAGGGTTCAGTGGTTTGAGGACTTTCTGTTTTGTTGTTCAGATTTTGAGGCCTGATCAGAAACTAATTGTGTTAATGTTAGTTTACCAGCATGGACAAAATGATTTTCAATAACTCCAGATTACAGCTAAATGACTGGTTTTTAGAATGTGCCAGCGCTCTAATGAATTGTTTTATAATACACACACAGGTGTCTGGGAACAGATCACAAAATAGTTAGCTGAGGATTCTAACTGCATCTGATAACCTGCTTTTTCCTGGAAAGTTAATTATTACTTATAGGGAAAGTTTCCCTGTTGTGTAGCAGTGTAGTTAAAAACATAGTCAAATGTGGTTTCTAAGTTCTATGTGGTGAGAAACTCTACACAGTGCATGCGCTTGTTTTGACAAAACTGCATTTTCACTTGAATAACGTTTCCTCTCTATAAGCTGTGGGTCAACACAGCGGATCATCTAAAAACACTGCCAGTATTTAAAAGTTTGTAAACCACTGTCCCGATGGTCCAAGTGGTTCTTAAGCGTTCTGGTGACAGCAAATATCTTGACCTTAAGCTTCACACGGCAACGTTCAGAGACTATTTACCGCTATCAAGAACAAACAAATGTGCGCTAGAGGGAAATAACGATGCTAGTGATGGCGGTGGTCGTGCTGAGTTGACACTGTCTGGCTGAGTCACATTCTAACCCCCTCCTGCTAGGTCGTTCATTTCTATTTTCAGATAGCATATCTACCTGCCCTCATGGGCTGCCAGGGTTTCACTCTGTGATGCTGCCCTTTTAATCAGCATGTAATTGGATCAGCAGCAGCGATTAGATAAGCAGGATGTATCTGGCTCAAAACAATGATATATACAGTATTAAAGCCGCATGATCTTCTCAAACCACTCTAGCCATCACTGATCAAGTCTCTCAACAGCCTGGGCCAGATACATTCCTCAGTGCTGGCCCGACACAAGCTGTGCCAAGAAAAGCATGTGCACACATAGACACACACACACACACACACAAAAAAGTGTGCATGAGTATGCACTCACAACACACACAACCCCAATCTTCGCATGTCCATTCATTAAAATCAGCTACACATATACAGAAAGAGAAGGCAAGAGAAAGCGCCACGTAAAGCCCCCTGTTTTTAATCCTTTCATCTGGTTAATTAAAGATAGTCAGAGCAGACTGTGTGAGGCCTTATCCTCCAATTTACAGCATCTAAACGCCAAGGAGCTTTTACCTGTGTTTAAGTTTAAAGCACCAGGTTCACAAGCGGTGTTTTAGCAACAGCAGAGAATCAGCATTCGCAGTCACACGATTAACGTGACAACAGAACAAATCTAAGCAGCATGAGCAAATTAACATGTTCTCCCACACCCTGGTCTTATGAACGCAGGGAAGATATTGATGACTGAATAAAAAGGAGTGGGATGGATTCATTAGGAAGGAGTAAAATTGTATGAAGTTACAAGTCACCTTCGATTGATCCTTGTAATTAAATTTACAAAAAAAACAACATAAAAACAATCTGGAGAGCATAATAAACAAGATTTACAAAACTGTAATCAGACGTGCTTGGATCCAGCTATGGGAAGGCTGGTACACACTGCCAGTCAGGTAATGGCATGCACCTATGGGACTCTGTATTTTAATTGCTAAGTGGATGATCTGGGATTATCCCTCATAAAATGTTATTGTCCTGAAAGGAAACAAAGATATCTTGTGATCTCTGTGGGATTTAATCTATTGCCATCTCTGCAAAGAAAACAGGCCTGGTGCTTTACCCAAAACACAGCCGCCTGCCCCACCATCATCACCTAATGGAAGTCACTAGAGGGAATCAGAGGGGGCTTTTCTTATGGAGATGACCTAACCATTAATGCTTTTGACTACACCCCACAGGCTTAACACAACGCAGCAAAGTTTCTCTCACCTCTCCGTGCCACTAAGAGTTTGTACAAAACAAATGCAGCAGGGGCTCTCCCAGACAGGCTCGGTCGAATCTACACTACCTGTATCTAAACAAGCAACCACATTAATGGTCAATTTTCAACAAGCATACAGTTTAAAAGTGAGGATTTTACCAAAAGAGAAAAGAAAAATTGCCCTCTTGGAATATCTCTTTGCTCTGATACAATTTTGAAACAATAAAATGTGGGTGGAAGCACTAAAAAAAAACAACAACTTTGACATCAGACACACAGACAAGGTGTATTGTAGGTGTATTCCCGAAATGTAAACATATTTGATCCTACTATGACCACCACATAATCAATTATCTACTGATACAGCATCAATGTGTTTTTACACCATGTGGTCATATTCTCTGTAAATGTACACATATACTTGTAGGAACTGTATAACCACCCATTTGAATGATATTTGAAAGTATAACGCATATAGTCGATTGCTATTCCTATGTATGGAAAAGCATACAACTAAAAGCGACAGTATGGTTTGAGCTGTTGACTGAACAACTATTTTTATAGGGTGAAGTTCCAGGAAACGTACAGATGGCAGAGAGACAGTGTCCATAATAAGGATGGGGATTTATTTTAAAATATATATTCAAAAGGTTCCCGAAGATATGGTTTGTGTGTGTGTGTGTGTGGGGGGGGGGTACACAGGGATCAGGGGCCCAATTATCCAATGATTAAAGTTCACTGTAATGTAAAGGTGTTAATTAAATGATTTTTCACTCTACTGACAAAAGTCATGACAAAACAAACTCATGTTCCTGGATGAGCAGATCTCATCAGAGCGGGGTTGACAGCGTGTGTCAGGAGAAACTCTGGAGCTAGTGGTCCGCAGGAGGTGCTCCACAGTGGACGAATGATTGACAGCCCCTCGGTGACATCACTGTACGACAAAAAGAGTCGCAGGGGGAAGAGAAGGCGTCGGTCGATAGAACCGCTACAGAGTGGCGCAGAGGAGAAGCGACGCGCTCCTGGATCACAGCAGCAGCAGCAGAGTCCAGCAGAGTCCAGCAGAGGAGCGACACCTCACTGCGCCTCTCTCTCTCTCTCTCTCTCTCTCCACACTCCGCTCCTCTGGTTCCCGTCTGAAGATGTTCAGCCAAGATGCTTTCTACTTAGATCGCTCCTGCCTGCGCGAGCGCGCTTCCTCATAGACTCGATTTTCCCCCCCCCCCCCGTCCGCGTGCTGACCAAGACCTGTAACCCCCCAAGTGCAGCTGGTGAGAATATGAGCGAGAGGCGATCGGCGATGGATCACAGCAGCAGCAGCAGCAGAGTCCAGCAGAGTCCAGCAGAGGAGCGACACCTCACTGCGCCTCTCTCTCTCTCTCTCTCTCTCTCTCTCTCCACACACACACACAGCCTGCGCCGCTCCGCTCCTCTGGTTCCCGTCTGAAGATGTTCAGCCAAGATGCTTTCTACTTAGATCGCTCCTGCCTGCGCGAGCGCGCTTCCTCATAGACTCGAATTTTTTTTCCCCCCCGTCCGCGTGCTGACCAAGACCTGTAACCCCCCAAGTGCAGCTGGTGAGAATATGAGCGAGAGGCGATCGGCGAAGGGCTTCACGGGCTGTCTCTGGTCCCCCAAGAGGAAGCAGCGTGGATTAAACGCGAATTAATGTGGAACTTATCGGAGCCCAAAGGTGGAACGACGACCAGACACAGCGCTTCCTCGTCAGGTAAGCCCAGGCTGACTGTTTTATTAGACAGGAAATCTAAACCCGAGAGCTCGCGGGGACATAGTATAATAACTGGCTTCACGGGGACACGGTTACTGCGGCGCTCTCCCTCTATGCAGGCGCACAGGGTGTGTGCGTAAAAGTTAGACGCTTCCCATCCTGCAGCTTGGGGACAATGTCACGTGAAAGAAGGAAATGCAGTAAAGTTGTTGCTTACAGTGGTGCTCAGATGATAGTTCAGTTTTTGTGTGTTTGTTTGTTTGTTTGTGTGTGTGTGTGTGTGTCGCGGGCTACATCTGGCCCTGGTACGCACGTCAGATCTAACACCTGCGAGCCTCGTGGAGTAACTCTATCCCTTATGATTATACGTGCTCATGTTAAGATCAATCCTCTCTTTCACCCAGACGCGCTGTATTTGCCTGGGGGCTTGCTCTTCACAACCACCCCCCCCCCCCCCCCCCCCCCCCCTCCTTTTGGTGTGTTCTACTTCAAAGTGAAGAGGTGTCTTGTCTTCTCTAACCTGCTCTCCTTCACTCAGTTCCACTGTATGGAGGGGAGCGCACACGCTTTGGCCAATGCTGCAGTGAAGTGAAGCCCCCCCCCCACCGCTCTATCTACCTCATGTCAATACCTCAGCGCCAGTGTATTGACAGAAACTTTCTCCACAGGGACTGACTGATCATGGTCGCCGTGGTCCGCTCTCTCATGGTACTGCTGCTCGCTCAGGTGTTGCTGGAAGGTGCTACGGGACTTATCCCCGAGGTCGGCCGGAGGAAATACAGCGAATCCGGGAAGCAGAGCCCGCAGCGGTCGGAGAGCTTCCTCAAGGACTTTGAGCTTCGGCTTCTCAATATGTTCGGACTGAAGCGCAGGCCGACGCCGAGCAAGCAGGCGGTGGTGCCGCAGTACATGGTGGACCTTTACCGCATGCACTCAGCAAACGGAGACCACAGCACCAAACGACCCAAGAGCATGGGGAGACACGCAGATCGAGCCGCCAGCAAGGCCAACACGATTAGAAGCTTTCACCATGAAGGTATGTATTAGTGACATACCTTTACCTGTCAGCCGGAGAGCCCGTCTCAGACGACCCTAACCTATATTTAACCGTGACTCAGTGCCTCAGGACTCAGCTCCAGGCTTCACTGTTTTATGTTTATGGTTAGTCATTTACAGGTGACACGCGTCCATGTTCTTTGTAACTGGCGAATAAGTTTCGGGGCAGTAGCCAAAAAAGTCAATGATTGGATGTACAAACACGCACCTCGTGCGCAATTAGCTCAAATTAACGCTGCGATGATGTGATGCAACCTTTAACCAAACATTCCCCTGGCGGAGCTGTCACAGGCCTCAGCAGCATCAAGGGGCGGCGGTATCCCTGGGGTAACTCGTTTCTTAATAATTGATGGTGTTTGCGTGGGCTCTGAAAACAGTTTTTCCAGACACGCACCACAGGAGCAGGATAAAGGGCGGTGCGCCGTTTTGCGCAGGTGATAGTCATCACCCCATTGCTTCAATAACACACGACGTGACATTATACTAACACGCGTTATGACAAAGTCGCCGTGTCAGACTGAATTGTGAGTCATTTTGAACAGGACTGAAATTAGTCCGTGGTGAGGGAGTGGAGGGGAGGAGGGCTGCGCTCCTTATTCTTTCCAAATCAGCCCTCTCCGCGCGCCGTGCGCCATTACGCACGTTCCAATAACATTATAATTGCTCGCTTAGTTTATACTGTATGCTGGAGGCCCACTGGTTGTTGAATTCGGTGTTTCAGTTTAATTGCGTTTTACGTGCAAGGCAACACATGCCGCTCAGATGAATGAGGGTCACACACAGAGTTTACAAGGCTCGGCTAAAGTGCATTAGTTCACCCGTCATACACTACGTGTTTATACAATGTCATTTATTTGGGACAGTGCACATTAATAAACACTGCTGTAAATGCACCGGCGACTGCCATGAGGCTATTTTTCATCCGGGGCACTTAGTGAAGTGGGTTATTCTAAACTGTCGTAAATAATCGTACCTGTAGGTGACGTTTAAACATTATTAACGCTGTGTAAATGAAGTTCAACTGCTTAGCGACGTGCTGGTACAGCCAGTCCTAATATTAGAATTATTTATATGCAATAAAAAGGAATTAAAGGTATTTAACTTGAAACCTTTAAACATATACTAACTGTATCAAATGTTTAATTTCCTACAGCCTATGTTGGAGCTTTTACAACATACGCGTTCCTGAGTCCATAGGGGCTCTACACAGAGTCCTAAGTGTTTGAGTGGGGAAGTTTCCATCAGGGGTGAGTCAGAGGGGTGGCTGAGTGGTTGCTTGGGTGCTCTCCAGAGGCCGAGTGCAATGACACCCAGTGGCTACACTGACACACTACAAACAAGCCTGGCCCCGGCAGTCAGGCTGAGTGACTGTTCTCTGCCCACTGCTGGAAACCTCTGCACTCAGCCAGCACACACCTTGACACCACTAGTCATTACAGATGTATTCAGACTGTGTTTACATGCATTCCCCGGGCCATTTCAGCCTATGCTAACAGGGCGGCAGAGCTGTAAAATTGTTGAATGCTCCAAGCATGTATCTACAGATGTAAGTTCAGCACATCAAAGCGAGCTTGGATCATTCATCATATCTGCCTGCTGATATTAATTTCATGCAGATAATTTGTTTTCCTGCTATCAGTTTTCAAAAATGACAGCTTTTCATGCCAAACAGAACATATCCACTGTTACACAGGAAGTCGCTGCCAGAAACAGGTCTGTGATGAATGACCCAACATTAGCCTTTATCTTTTGTTTTGGCATGGAGTGCAAAAAGAAATTAGGAATGTTGATACACTCATATCTGTGGGTTCACACGTTTTTGTCAAGCCTAAACTTGTTCATGCAAGTGAGAGACAGACGGGGAGAGAGTCGGAGCTCTCCTGCGGGAAGAGACCGAGAAAGAGTGACGGAGTAGGAGGCAAAACGAAAAGAGGATTTGGGGCGAACAGAACAGAGGGAGTCAGAGATTTGGGATCGGAGGAAGAAAAGAAAGAGGAAAACTGGGGACTGATGAGAGGGAACAGGACACAGGGGGCTTTCCCACACCAAATGAGGAGTGATAGTCCTAATTGAGGTCTTTGTGCCTCTGGAGAGAGGTTTAGGATGAGCTCGTGGAATTTCCTAAATGCCTCCTTTGAAACAGCACACAGTTCAAAGTTTGTGTCTATTTCACCAGATTAAAAAGTGTGTCTGTACATCATCTATGATCTTCATAAAGCAAGAGTTCAAAGTGGGGCAGCAGAAAAGAAAATGAGCAGCTTTTACTAAGACTTCTGTCATTCACAGTACAGTCAGGGCAGATGTCTGAGATGCATGTTCAACAAGGAACAGCTTTGAACACTACCATTTTTATTAGCAGTAATGTAACAGCTGGTGTTTACTCTACGCTAATGTTTGTCTACAACAGGTTTCCATATTACTTTTTTGGCCACACAGATCACTGATGAATCATCAATATATGGTACAATATTTCTTTATGTGCACTGATGGGAATTAAATGCAGCAGCCAATTCACAACGGTCATGTTTGATATTATCAGTGGATGGAAGCACACTACTTTTATGCACTGACACTTAACTGGGTAAATTTATGAGCACAGCACAAAAACTTTATACCGCCATGACAATTTTTGTGCTATTACTCAGTCAAACAAGCAAAGTGTTGATGTGTTATGCCTGCATGACAATGGCCCACACCCATTCACTATAACCATGTGGCAGCTTGGCTGGCTGCACAGAAAGGCTGCAAGTTGTGTGTGAGTGAGAGGGAGCAAAGGAAACCATGTGACAAACCATCCTTTCATACTTTCCAATCTTTCACTGCTCAGAGGGGAACCGTGAAACCAGCTAGGACTTAATCGTAGATGTTGGTTCCCATTCTTGTACTATGCACAAATATTTTGTATTATCCTTGGCATTCATTTTACACCGTCTCATCTGACACTACATTTGCTTGTCTTCTGTCTCTTGTAGAGTCTATGGAGGCCCTGGCAAGCCTGAAAGGCAAAACAACGCAGCAGTTCTACTTCAACCTAACTTCTATCCCCGGTGAGGAGCTAATCACCTCCGCAGAGTTACGTATTTACAGGGACCAGGTCCTGGGAGCTGAGAGCCCACACAACAGCTCCAGAAACAGCAGCACTCGTGTTAGTGGTCCTGCTGGTGGCTTCCATCGTATCAACATATATGAGATTTTTGGAGTTCCTGCCACTCCTGGTAAGGAACCTCTATCACGTCTGCTGGACACTCGGCTAGTGCAGGACTCTTTAAGCCGCTGGGAGAGCTTTGACGTCAGCCCCGCTGTATCTCAGTGGACCTCCAGCAAAGGCCACAACTATGGCTTCATGGTTGAGGTCCATCACCCAGAGGAAGGGGAAATGGATGAGGAGCATGCCCAGAGGCGGAGCAGACATGTCAGGGTGAGCCGGTCCCTGCACCAGGACCAGGACTCGTGGCCTCAGGCCAGGCCCTTGCTGGTGACATATGGCCACGATGGCCGCGGAGACTCTGTACTCCACACACGAGAAAAACGCCAAGCAGCTCTCCGAAAACAGCGTAGAAAACAACAGCACAAGGCAAACTGCAAGAGGCATGCCCTGTACGTGGACTTCAGTGACGTGGGGTGGAATGAGTGGATAGTGGCACCACCTGGTTACCATGCCTTTTATTGCCATGGGGAATGTCCGTTCCCCCTGGCAGACCACCTCAATTCTACCAATCATGCCATTGTGCAGACTCTGGTCAACTCAGTCAACTCGAACATCCCCAGAGCCTGTTGTGTGCCCAGTGACCTTAGCCCCATCTCCCTGCTCTACCTGGATGAATACGAAAAGGTCATCCTGAAAAACTACCAGGACATGGTGGTGGAGGGATGTGGCTGCCGGTGAGAAACTATCAGTGGTAAAGATAAAAAGAGAGAGTGGGAAAGAAAGACTGAAACGTTAATATGGACACCCGGTTTCCCAATGAAGACGTTTATTTATATAAAAGATAAACAAACAGAGCTATTGTGGAAGAAGAAAAAAACTATATATGAATATATTTATGTCTACATAAAGTTGGGAAAAATAAATATATTAATCAGAGGAATATTCCTTTACTGGTTTTGAAAATGTATTTCTGATGTACATTTTGAAATGGGTGCAATACCACATGAAGTATAATGCTCAGATTTTTATTTTGTATTTATTTCTATTATAACCACTTTATTTGTAAATAAATGTGTATTTATCATGAAAAAATAGCATGGTCATTCCGATTTTCACGATTTTCACAAGATCAGCTCCACCAAATGATCCATGTTTAAGTACCGTATATGTGTGGGCCTACATGCATGGCTGACATGTCAAGTTTTGAATTCTAGCAAAAAAAAATCCCACATGCCAAATAGCTCACACTACACTGACTGCAAGCCAACCACCAAACTCTTCTGGTAGATGTAACTGAAATCCAACAACAATATACGTGCAGAGTAGAGAGTGACAGGGCAGGGTCAGGGTGCCACTGGTGTAATGAACTGCAGTAGGGTGTAGGGTCATGGGACAGGAGTGACAAGTTACAAGCTTTCAAATGTGATAGACTCCCATGGGAGGATTAGAAAAACACCAGACCATGTTTTCATGCATTACATGTCACTGCAAAGATCCATGGGAAGGCGCTTCCAAAAGCTTGCTTGTTTTTGCTTTCCCTAACAAGTGTTACACATAGAAGGGAACATTGCAGCACTGCCGAGGAAGGTTTGAGAGGGCACAAGGTTCATTTTTTTATAAGATTCAAGAATAAAGGTTTCTCAACTACAGCAGACAGACAACAAGCCCTCTGCAAAAACAACCCATACTAGTGCTTTAATTATTAAAGACAAACACACACACACCTGCACCTGTCTACACACTGCACATGCTCAGACAGATTCTGCCCTACTTCAGAGTTTGGCTGCCTTCTTTTGTCATCTCTGAGTCATACAGCATTGATGTGTTTCGGCTTTAAAAGGGAAAAAAAATCCAGGTATATTTCATGAAACAACTCAGCAGCAGCAGATAATAAACGGCAAAAGACCCTATACCACACACTGACACAAAAACAGCTTAAGAGTCGTATTTCATTTCCTAAGACAGCAGGGATGAATGGCAAAAAAACAGAACACGTGATGCAATAAGACAGTTTGAAGTATGATCACCTGAGTCAATATCTTTATTCTGCAATCTTTCTGGTGGATACAATGTAATGTAGCCACAATAGCAGATCAGATAATGAGAGGGAGAAGAGAAACATAGGCGGAGTTGGACTGACTGCATTTTCTGCTGTGTTTGCATTAGAAAGACCTCGGAGGAATCACAAGGCAGCTCTAAATGCTCTAAATAGAATGTTTTTTATGTGAGTGCACATTGGGACCATGGAATGTTGGTTTTCAATCTCAGACACATGCATACGCTTGCATGGAAAACCAACATGGTTGTTTTTTCAATCATCTATTCAAGGGTTTCCTGGTGGGCTTTTTCTCTTCAAAAACAAATGTGCATTGAACAAAGATACGCTTGTTACTTATATAGGAAATGTAAATCAAAACATTTAGAAGGAGCCATGAGACTTTATTCGTGGGTAGTAAAAACACTAAAATGTCCTTTTTTTCCACGGGCTTCAGATCATGTCTGTTTACTCATTCTTATCCTGCAAGGGTGAACAGCACCGGTTTACTCTAGATGATGCAACTATCCAATTATTTTATACTCTTCCAACATGTGCTCAAACACACGCACACACTCATACACGCACCTCCTCCCATACCACAGTTCAGTTTCAATCTTCTGCATGTGTTATTTTATTCTACCTTGCATCTCCACCCCCCTTGGTCCCATCTGGTGTCCATTTCTCCTCTGAGGATCCCACTATACCACAGCCCCACATATGGGCTGCACATACCTCTGTCAGTAGCTGCACCGTTTTAATGGACTTGAGGGGGAAGTCGGTTCATTGGCAGACTTAATTAACGTTTGATAAAAATCAACAATAAAAAAAAGTTAACCCCAAAAGATGTGGGATAGGAGATATTTTTGTGCTAAAAATGTGAGATTTAGTGGGTTTCCTTTTTAGTTCCAGTCCATAAATGTTTGTAATTGGCGTGGACGGCAATACAGCTTACAGGGATGGTGACACATGGGTAGCACAAGTTATAGTCCCCTCCTGCAGCCCATCCCAGCTAAACTAAGTTCCATTTGCGCAGTGAGTTGGCCAGTAGCCCTCTGAAATCCAGCGTTTTTTTTAGAGCCATGCTACTATCAAGCAACCTCCTCAGGGACCACTCCTAAACTTCATACTAGGAACAAGAGTCAGGGGTCAAAGTAATAAGGGCCTATTATCGCCACCATTACTGACTGACTTTAAGGTTCATCATGTCTTCGCAGACTAGTGGCTTCAAGTGTGGTCAGCCACTGATTGGTACTGAGAACATGTTTGCATTTCAAAAATTATTCTGTGTATCCAACTTGTGCTGATTATAAATAACCTTAGAAACATCGAAGAAATCATGAAGAAGTCAAACTGTAGTTTACTCCATGTTGTGTACTCCAACTTTGTTATAAAAGTCTAATTGAGAGATATGTGTTCTTGGCAAGATTCTCTTCACCTGCTGCACAGACCTCTGCAAAGTCACTCTCTGAATACAGATTTCCCTCTTCCTTCTCTGTGACCATCTGGTAAATCAGTTAAAGGTGTCCTTCTCTGTCTTTGTTTACACACAAACACACAACAGAGCAGCCGCACTACTGATGAGCATAACACTGGAAGCTGGGACCTATGGTGGTAAGGCACATTTGTTTTATTTGGTGAGCAGAAAACCACACCAAAACTATCTGCAGCACCAAACAACCCAAATCATAAGGGATTTAAAATCTGATTTCCAGATTTCTGGCTGGCCCAGAATTGGAAAGTATGTGGCATTCCATGTATCTTTGATGAAACGGGACTGAGTCACTATGGGAGATCTGAACTACGTCTGTGCCAAGGTGGGACACAAAAATATAGAAAAGTAAAGCAAGGCAGGGGCCACTTTAGAGTCTTCTAACTCCGCATCTTTTCTCCTTCATGTGCGGCACACACTAATTTTAGAGGTGGTGCACATGGTGTTTTTTTTTGTATTCCAAGAACAGCCAGTGAGATGACGTCCAGCATAGCTATGACTGTGGCATCTGTGCTGCAGCTCTGAACACATCAAACAGACTGGCGTCCACAGATTCAGGAGCAGAGCAAATATGGAAATAACTTTTCCAGAATGACTGCAAAGTCAATAGTTCTTTCAGCCTTTCATTCCTCCACATGTATATGTCTGCAAGTACAACTATATATGAATGAAAGCATACCTGTGAGAACATGTGACGCAAAAGCACGAGTCTTGACTTCTTGAAAGTTGGTGCATTCATGCTATAAAATGCATGTAGGAAATGACAGGAACATTTCTAAGTTGCTTTTCAAAAAATCTCTCCCACTACCATTACTGTAAGAACTAATCATCCATGCAATCACAGCGCAGTTGGCCTGGAGTGACATGCGGAAATCATTACCTCTGGCTCAGGCTCAATGGAGGGACCGTTATACAGGCTTATTCACAACAGATTCAACTTGCTGTTACACTGTTGAAGAGTTAAAGGGCTGTCTGCCATCGTAAGACTCTCGAGAACAAGCCAATGAAACTTTAGAGTATGTACAAGAACTTAGGCCAAACACTTTTTATCGATGGATGATGGGGGGCAGCAGCAGGGGGAACAACCTCATAACATCAGAGCTACTCAAGTCTCATCCAAGAACTCACATATTTCTCATTATATTTGGACATAGTGAGCAGTTGTTTTCTTCACCTTGTTCTCTCTTACTGTTTTGATTATAGTAAATAATATTAAACAGTTGGGGATTTATGATTTTCCTTTTATTTTAACAGTTACTGAGTGATCAAATCGGAATTGATTTCAGGATGTGTACCTTGCACTTTGCAGACTAACACATTTCCACAAAGGATACAGGAAGGAGTGACATGTGGACCACATATGCACTTTCTAAAACAGGCCTGAGGATGGATTTACCTCTAGACACTGATCTAAGGTCAGTGTCACGTTTACTCTTCTGATGGTTACAGATTTTTTTGTGTGGGCGGGGGGGTGGAGGGGGCGAACTAGACTGATTCTGGAACATTGCCGAAGGGCGTCTTCTACACCATGAGCTTAAAAGGGGCTGTGTGGTTACGGTAGCGGCCTCCATCTTTGTAGCAGGAAGTAAAAAGATCAATCAAGGAGCTACATGACATCCCCCAGCACGCCTGTTAAATAAACGTCAATCTCTGACATAGTAAATCTCATGCATTACAACGCACACAACTTCAAATCAACAATGTTCTTATTCGGACCTGGTAATGATAAAGCAGCCCTCATCTCTTTTGTCTGATGACAGACAGGAGACAAACGCTCATAATACAGAGGCAAGGATGTTACATATAACACATTTTCTGTCTCTTGCTGTTTCTACACAGAAACATACCACTAACTTTTCATATATATACATGTATCTGTATGGATGAATAGATAGACAGACAGACAGACGACCGTTTGACTTAAACTGATAACCACCATCTGCCGTACATTATTTACTTGAAGAAATACTATAATTTGGAACATTTAAACATTTTGCATAGAATTTCATAATATATTGATGGAGAACCTTAGTGTGATATCCGGTCCACCAAGCACTAGCAGATCTTTCGATATGATTGGTCTATGAAAAAAAGATGGTACTGAACCTTTTGTACTGAACAGATTACCGAGAGGCTGATTCCAGATGCAGTGCACCAGAGGAAACAGGCACCACTTCCGTGGGTGGTATGGGACAAATCCATTCCCCACACTTTTCTCATTAGCTTAATAAGCTTTGTAGAAAGAACTGGACTCTCATTGTCAAGGACACACCATCCATCCGTCCATCCATCCATCCAAACAAACAACCAACCAACCAACCACGTAGCCAGCCAGCTGGCCCTACAGCACATCTGTCACACATCTCAGTGCTGGAGTAGTGCAGCTTGGAAAATGTTGGAAACTGGGGAAAAAAACATTTCCATACATATGACTAATTTTCAAAGGAGGCCTCATCAAACTGATTGAAAAGGAAGATGAGAAAAGCCTGTTTATGCAAAGAGCAGGTCCACAACCGGAGGGCCCCAGCCAGCTCTGCTATGGGGTGTAACTCACACTCCTTCACCCTGCTCTCCCACAGCCTGTCAGTGGCATGGCAAAGTCTGCCTCACCAAGCTTCCTGTGACTCACTTCCTGTCCCAGCCCTGCACCTGCACTCCCCTGGTTGATGTAATGGCAGGTTTTCCTCTACTGAGCACACTCCCCATCTGGTATACCACACATACTGTATGCATATGTGTGTATGTTTATGTGTATACATCCATCAACATGCCTGGCTCAGACATCTGTCAGTGGAAGTGTAGTGAATGTGGTCCTTCATAGATTTTATGATGACCTCCTCCATGATGCAAAGGCTTTGCAATGCAGAAAAGCACATCAAACATTCAGACGAGAATGAGGACAGTGGTAGGAATGGACTCATTCCTAAAGCTGTAATATTGAGATTTCTTGTCTGTCCTTTGTTTCCTTGTTTTCATTTATGTAAAATGCATATATGTCACATTGTTGCCTCCTTGTGTCGATGCATTTAATTACTTAGTAAGAATCTACAATGAATCCTTACTTAGCTTCACATAATGAAAACTTGACCTTTCTGAGAAAGGAGTAGTTTTGTTTTCCAGTGAGGAGAAACAACCTCTAGATGTCCTCAATATCTGTAGGAATAATTACAGTAGGCTTTTCTACCATTGGTGACCGCAGTGAAAATGATAGATTGAGGGGAACACACTACTTGGACAGACCCATGAGTAAATGGAAATACTGTATGAGAATGAGTGCATAGTTTTTTCCCTTATCCTGGGCCGTAAGAAGTCACAGTTTCTCAACCAAACCAAACTTTTTTTTATTTATTTTTTGTATTTTTTTTCTGCTCTTTTCTCCCTCCGATTTAGATGAGGTATTTCGTGAACAGGAGGAATTGCCGTACAGGTCCATTCGGCAGAGAAGAAACCCGTTAGAGGTCAAGGATCTCATACAGAAGACAGCACCCTTATACCAGTATTAATTTCCTTTCTAATTTCTGATACATCCACAGACCTCTTACGAGTGACTGATCATTGATCAACGCTTGCTTGTTGCCTGTTGTGTGACAACATTAGCTGCTCTAAAGGTCATTTATGGGAAAGCCATGCGCTGTGGTGTGTGCGTCACATCCATCCGGTTCTGATGCTGATAGATGGTGCAGACGCAAAAGAGGCCAGTGCAAAAGAAAAAAAAAGAATCAGGTCCAGTCTGGTTTTCGTTGACGTCCACATAACTTTCTCATGACTGGATTCACACAAAGTACACCCAATCCCTGTTAAGGACGAGCAGTCCTGGTGAAAATACAGTTGTGATGCACTGGTATTAAGCAGTCACTGTCACAACTGAGAAAATTGATGAAGTTTACGTAGAAATGTGTTTTCCTTATTAGAATGAGCAGCATTCAGAGAGCCACAGTTTACTAACATTCAGGGGTTGACTGAATCTCTCTACTGTCACTGTGCAAACAGCGGGCGTTCTGTTGACTGGGCCGTAAAATAGTGCTGTTGGGTTTTGGGTTTCCAGAGTGGGATCAGGGCTGCAGTATATTGAGTCCATGTGGGGAGTGCGTTTTTAATCTGAGCCTTACCCACAGTCCTTCCTGTTTCTAATTTGGCGCTGCAGCGGTTTTGTCCTGAGGCCAAGAGCCTCTCTTCCACAGAGTGTCTATTTCCTCTGAAGTGAATAGTAGCAGGTGTGCTGGCCCAAGATCCCTTGGAGAGGACTGCTTATGAATGGCCCTCATCTCACTCTATCTCACCTGTCTTTGTTTTCTTTTTTCCCCTTTCATTCTTATTTTTCACTCAGTCTTCCATTCTTTCTCTCTTTTTATATTCTTTCAATCTTTGCTGTTGTGTCTTCACTCTTCTGTGGTCACTCCTTTGTCTCGCTCGTCTGGTCTGTTTTTCTTTCATTTATCCTCTTTGCGTTCTTTGCTTTCGTCAAGATCAAGGTGTTCTTCTCTGATAAGTCAAAACGCTCATGCTGATGAAAACAATAAAAAGACCACAGCAAGAACAAGGGCAGCACAATCACTTATCAACCCAGCCAGACACTGCGCATAACAAATCACATACAACAGTGAAACTGTCAAAACATCCAAATTAGGTTTAGAAGTTGGTGTAACGGAATTGCCTTTTGTTTGAGGCAAACACAATACCACCGATCCTTTTGTAGTTACATCCATCACAAGACTGAATAAATTAAATTTACAATAAACACATGTATAGTCACTGTGCAAATCCCCAGAATAATGAGCACAATACATATGCAGGAAGAGGAGGAGGAAAACATCTCTGTGTGAGCGAGAGACCTAATCTTTCACATGCTGTCATCAGGCCAGTCTGATAGTCAGGAACTCATCCAATCTCTGAGCAGAGGAGACATGCTGTCACGCTGTTTCAAGGAGGCACTGCGATTGGAATTAGCCTCCTGTGACCTTCACTTCTCCTCCCCCTCCCCAAACACACTTCCTAATGAGTTGGGCTTGAAGGGGTGCAGCATTTGCTGTAAAGCAAATGAGTTATATTCTCACTTATCGCTGAGGAAAACAAGGGAAAATATATTGTTTTGGTTGCCAATGATTTGTGACTTAACATGGTGGTGAAATGCAGCTGCAAAGCCATTAAGGAAATGAGAGTCGAACAAAAGACTTGCTTAACTGGAACACACAAACTCTTGATGATGATGTTTGTGTTTGTTCAATTCTGCTTCCACATAATTTGCCAAACTAGTATTTGATGTGAAAATGATAAGCAAATGTTGCAGATTCTTTCACCAGATACTGCAGGTCCAGCAGATCCATTCTGAAAACATTTTGATGACAATATTGATCAAATGTTTACTATTATTATTTTATTGTTATAATTTGCATTACACAATTTTAATATCTCTCACTGTGTCACCCATAACAATAGCTTATTTGTCCAACTAATAAGTAGCCTTTGACCCTCTGGTAACAATGGAAGTTCTTGAGCCTCTGCTTGGGACTAATTTCCCCCTCTACTCATCTGATTTGCTGCCAAACTCGACCACTGGCATTTATGTTTCCACCCATGTTTCTCCAGCATCTGCACACGCTTGTGTTTACACAGGATGTTCAAACTTGATGCAGATTAAACAAATCCAATTTGGGGGCTGAGTTCAGTCACCTCCTTTATTTCAACATTAAGTAGATAAAGCTGGGGGCCAGATCACCAGTAACATTTCCAAGAGGATTGGGTGGGGGGAATGATCTGCAGACCAATAAGTCCAGAAAGTATTTTGAGAGTATTTATATGTGGATGGATGTCATCCGCTAGTTCCCACAGGCTTGCATGTGGTTGGATTTGCTCAGTGTGGTAGGGTATTTTTTCAAAAATCTCCAGCTCTCCCTGGCAGAGTGTTGTGGGCCGTCTAAGGGTGCATGGGTAGTTTGGGATTTGTTCTGTTCCCACACTTATGGTGTAAAAGGAGGTCTGGCTTTGTGCTCACAAGGCCAGACCACGCATACATTGCACAGTTCATTGTCATGAACACTGAATTGTGCCAGGCTCTTTTTTTCTTGTATCAGATAAATCACTGATTACTTAAACTCAGGAAACACAGTGCAGGTCAGACGGCAATCACGCAAAGTTCATATGGATGAGGAGATAGCTTCCAACTTTAGCTGATGGAGGTCTACAGGCTTCCTGGCCCAGACCTCTGGTTAAACCAAGCTTCTAATCCAAATGTTCAGGACTGAAACAAGAAACACTATATAACACTGGATGGTCTTTTGACCTTTTCACAAGTACAAGGGGACCTTCTTTGTGAAAAAAACAGCACGAGTAGTTCAACTGGACGTTCACTAGTTCACTAGAGTTTGACTGTCGTATGTGTCCTTATCGAGGTCCTCTTTTGTATTTGTGAGGGGTTGAACCTCCACAGCACCTGTTTGGCGATCATCCAGTTGCCCATCTGCTCCTAGCCAATGCAGCCATTCCACTTCTATGGAGCAACTCCTTTTCGGATGGGCAGCACTCCACCTAATTGTATCACATTCTACAGGCATTATCATGACATTCCCTTGCCAGCTAAAGGTTGCCGAAATCTCATCCGCCACATCAGAGGGGCCCTATTAACCTCTGACCCCTGGTTGGTGTGTGTGGACAAGGTCGCTCCTCACACCCAACATCGGGCCCATTAACACGTCGCCCCACAGCAGAAAAACTATTTTGACGGGCTGTAATTGGTGCTAAGTGATGGTGGACAAAGGCCTCCTCTGTGCTGCCTGCTGGACTCAGCAATAGATGACCACTCTCAGAGCTTCACGCTTGACATTTCCTTTCTGAGTCCAATGTGAGAAGAGAGGAAATGCGGAAGCCCCTTCCTACACCACCACGTCCTCCACTGCTCCATCCTGTTAGCCCCTTATCCTATTGGCCATGGTGCTCCTTTGAAAATGTGAGATAATGAGGTTCTAGTGGTGAGAGCTCGCCAGAGAAGAAATGCACAGTCCAGATCTGTGGAGGAGAATGATTAATCCAGTGGCGGGTCATTTCTTTCAGAGCCGGCCTAATTAGTTTATGTTAGCTGGAAAAGGTCAGGGGGCATGTCTGACTGAACTTTTTTCTGGTGTGATGATCCGTGGGTGCAAGTGCAACAATCGCCCGTTTTAGCTGCCTTAAAGATTGCTTCTATGGATGAGTTGCAAATTAGTAAGGATGATACTGTTTTTTGACATTCTCAAAGCAGTCTCCTGCCATCTAGGTGGTTTTGCTTAGTCATGAACTCAAAGGTTATAATGTCCTACAAACAACCTGGGGAAGCCCCTTGAGCATTGTATGCAGGACAGTGGTTTTAAGCTGAAAAGATGGCAACCCAAAACTTTCAAATAACTAAAGGCTACAAAGAACAATGGGCCAAAACTGGTTAAAACTGGGTTATTGTATTTCTAGAGTACACCGAGTGAATTACAAACCACTTCAAATGAAGCATTACGTTGGTATATGAAGTCCCCTTACATCAATCTTATCACCATTTACCTCACTGAATTATTTCTATGGCAGATGTGAATCCCTGCAGTCCTGAATTTCCCCTAGGCTGTGTATAGCTTGTGGCCTTAGCAACGCTCCATGGAAGCCAGCCAGACTTCTCTCACACAAAACTGTATACTTAAGACAGGTCCAGCTCTTTACCCCATAGGCCATGCCATGCTCTCATCCCCGTATTTAACAGGCTGACGTCAGACAGGAGCAAAGGAGGCAGCAAAGGAGACTTTAATACTAAATCTCTCCCCCTGTCATTACCAGCCCGTGTGACCGCCTATCAGAGGCCATTGAGTGATGTGGGAAACCCTGGGCCCTGTCCTCCCAACCCCTGTAGGCCAGGCCGCCTGTTCTGTCCAAACCAAACTGAAAACTACAGGACAGGCACAGCTAGGGTTGACATCAATGAGGCGCCGGGCTCTTTATGCCCACTCTGTGGTCAGGAGGAGAGAAGCCTGGATATTAATCTCCCTCTCGTCTCGACTCGCATGCTCTCTTCCTCTTTCCTCTTCTCACCACGCAAGCCATATTTCTGGGCTCTCCATCCCATTACGGTTAGATCAAATGGGGGTAGAGACGGTTCCTTTTGATAGCTGTTGCATGTGCAGTTACTGCCAGTGGTGGCATCCTCTCGAACGCGGCCAAGTTGAAAGAAATTAATGATTTGGTCTTAGCCCAGTCTTGAGTGATGGATTTTACCAACACCCTGAGTTGAGGTCTGTGTTATTTAAATTTTTTTATCTCTATTAATAATTTCCTGGATTATTTTTGCTTTAACCTGAATGAGCCAACCACGGAAGCCAACCAGATTCTTATTCGGATACAGTGAAAAAACGGTATACCAAAATGTTCAGTACAACTAATGACTGAACTATTCTCACACTGGATATATGGCTCTGAGTTTCCAACACCTGTGCGGAGGAAAATAAATAACTTAAACATGCCAGCTTGGTCAGTCAGCCATTTGATTCAAGTCTTTATGAGTGGACACCTGCAGCACCCAGCGTCCCCAGCTGACTTTGTAAAAGCCTCCTAACTGGGTGGGGGACTGAGGGGAGAGCTACAGGGCCAGAACCAGGTTTGGAACCATAGGCCTTAACTATCACTCCAATCCAAGGGTTGCCTTTGGCCTTGCTAACTGTTCCATGAAATGGGCCCCAGGAACAGTGCAACAGGCCACTCACTGTTAGCCAACAGTGCTCCCTTTGTGTGAAAATTGTCAAAGCTGCCCCTTTTCTGCACTGGTCCTGTCCTTCTTTTGAGCTTCAGCTGTGAGCAAACAAAGCTGGCTTAAAAGTTTTGCATGGGGGTTAGCTAGCTAGCCGGCTAGCCACATTTCTGTTTGTGTACGTAAAGCAATGGAGTTTGTGTTCCCTGTTTTCTGCAGGTGGGGCTTTAGTGGCTAATGAGAGAAGACCCAGTCAATGCCCCACTGATGAGACCATCATAAAACTGAATGACTGTATTTCTTTTTGTCAGTGGGTATTGGGCCGCAGGGATCTGCAGTGTGATCCAAATTAAATACTCAGTGCTAGTGGATTGTTATTGGTTTAAAGGTTCAGCGCCAGCAGGTAAGTGAGCAATTTAGTCTTAAAAACGATTAACTCATGACACAGGCTATTTCAGTTTCTTGTAGACATTTGATCAAACTGAGATACAATTCTGGTCTGTAATGTAACAGAACTATCTCTAATGTTGAAAGGCTCAGATAGTTCTTGGATAAATAATGGCTTTCCTGATAAATAGAGCAGAAACGCACTGAAAAAGTAGGGTGACATTTTTTAAATTTCATGCTTTCAGGTTTAGTGCTTGTACAGTGACTAAATTGTAGTTATCTCATACTACAATTACAATTTTACTCACGTAACATTTTAAAATCTTTCTACGGAAACACTCATTTGTCATTCACTCATTCATCTGGACTCAATGCCATTAAGTACATTATATCAGCCATCAAAAACATTACAACATTACACAGCTACGTCACAAGTTGCCACACCCAATGTGTGGTAATGTACAACTGTAAAAGGTGATTCCATTACCTGCTAAAACATACCACTATGTCTGCCATAAGCTTCTGTTCATTTGTGTAATTCCAAAAAGCTCTACCACACTCTCATTTCCTTAATGGCTTTGCAGCTGCATTTCACCCCCATGTTAAGTCACAAATCATTGGCAACCAAAACAATATATTTTCCCTTGTTTTCCTCAGCGAAAAAAAACGAAAAACAAAAACGAGCTACAGCTACACCTACCATGACAAGGAAGTGCTTCTATATACTTACTAAGGGAGGTAAACTTTACTAAAGCACCTTTTTTTTCCTTTGGGAAGGACAGAAAAATCAGTAGCACTTGATATAACCAAGTTTCACTTTGCATAATTGTTCCCAAGGTTGCTCTTTTATACTACTATGGTCTGTGTGCCAATATAATTCAAATTATGTGGCCAAGTTAAATATTTGCAACATGGCTTGTGCGGCTAAACTGAACGGTAGTTTGGGCAACAGACGTTTGCCTTGCAAGCAGTAACTGCACAGACAAAACTAAAAACAGATCCACTGCTCAGCAACAACTCTACTTTTAATTACTCTGGCATTTCTATTAATTGCTATTGTGCAATCAATTTTTCACATCACAATTTTTTGTGATGAGATAAACACATAATCATCCTCGTCATTAAAATGTAATTGCACTTCAAATAAACGTTGCATCTCACTGAGCTGCGTGCCACACGATTTGATGGTAAACCGACTGTTTACTATTTCTTAGGAACACATGACACAAACTGAAGGGCGTAAGAGTCATTTACAGTTAGTTAAATTCCCTGCTGAGAGGCCCTGCTAAATGTTTCTTCCACAGACCTTGCTGGGAAATATTTGCAATGGTTTCCATCCAGATTTGGGTCACTTGGTTCCACATTCACTGCACAGGTGAGCTGGAGCAGGTTTGTTTGGCATTGGTCATTGGCTGTCTTTTCCTTTCAACAGGGCTGGGAAAGCAACACCACAAACAGCTTGTGACAACAAGAGATGCTTTTGTCCACAGCTTACCATGGCAAAATGACACCGCTAAACAGCCTGCTGCCAACGCTGTTCAGGTCTCCCAGGACAGTGCTTGGGTACAACAAGACCCTGCTGTGGTCCAGTCCACCAGAGGCAGAAGGAGAGTGAGCACCCTCAGGAGAAAAGGTAACTGTCAGCCAGCCAGTGCTGCTGCAGCATGCCGATGAAAACAAACTCGTTCACATGGAGTGTGTTTTGGCTTCTGAGGCTATAATCATGCATGATTAGCCTAAGAACTCAATTCTGAATGGGGACTATTTCTTATTCCTGTCATAAATTATATTTACCTACCACCTTTTCTAACTGTCCCCAGACACGAAGGGAGAGCTGACTGATCAGTGGAAATCAGGCAGGTGTGCAATATTGATTTAAATATTAAAAATTAAAATGCACCTCATTTCAGACTGTGTCATGTCCAGGTACAAACACATGATCCCATGAGAGGTTTCAATTTAGTGCTTAGATGTGTTTTCAGCTTCAGATTTTTTTAAATTCAGTAACAAAGGGATTTATTTTGGCAACTATTTTCCTTTAAAAGTATTTTGTAAAATATCTTTCTATGAATTTCTCAGCTACATCAATTTTAAGTCAGAACATGTTTTGAACTGCAGACAAAGAACCTTCACTGGCTTGTAGCCGGTTAATGACTCAAGCAGCATGACATGTTACGAGGCTGGATGTCACCCGTGGCCAGATCATCACCCCAAAACAGGTGCAGCCTTTTCTCTTCCTTTTCCTCTTGCTCATCTAACTACAGTTTGTTTTCCTTCTACGTGTGGAAAACATCTGCATAGGTGGTCCCTCTTGCTTCTCCATCCCCCACCCTCCTCATTTACTCCCACCCCTCTGTTCTATCTTTCTGTCCCCTTATGGCTTTCTGCTTTTTTGCCAGAGAAGGGAAGCACTGATTGTAAATATGGAGAGGTGTCAGTGCCAGAAGAAACGAACCACGTATTTCTGGATCCAAGCTGCGAGGTTTACCGAAGCATATTTTTATCATGAAAAGCCAACATGGAGTGGGATGGCCATGCGCAGCTGCTGGTCTAATTTACTCTAAGCATGTACAAATAGGACGGCCCACACAGACCATAAAAGTGGAGTGGAGGTTTTGCTCAACGCGGCACTTTTGTCTGACCAGAAGCACAAGGATGCCTTCCAAAGAACAAACAGATCACAAAAGAGAAGAGAAGAGAAAACACACAGGCACACTCACATGATAGTTTGAAATACGGTTCAATAACTCAGAGGAGGACAGACTACTGCTGCTTTGGTGTTATTCCACAAGTAAACAGTGTTTCAAGCAGTTCCATTGCATTTTAGATGGCTGAAATTATGTAATATAATGTTATTTCAGGAAGAATACCTGCTGAAAAATATAATACAATAACTATATTAAGGTACTCTGTTTAACTTTGTTTAACTCAGGGTCAGAACCCACACATATGTATACATATATAAAACTTGTGTGTATATTTTCACAAGGTTCTTTCCCACCTTCAGAGCTGCACCAGTGTCTCTCCTGTTTGATCTCCATACATTTTATTGCACTATGGGAAGTTTTATTTGCTCCTGAGCAATTTGCTCTGGAAACCCCCCATAGATCCTGTGACTACCTTACTCTTGTAGACGTACACTTATCGTGCCTGTGCATGAATGCATTAAAACACATGCACGTGCATGAACACACTCACTCACACTCTCACACTCACACTCTCACACTCACACTTTCACCTACGTATGTCTGAATGGGGTCTCCCTTTAGATGCAGGATAAATAACTAACTTCAAACAGTAAACTAGGTGCTAATGAACTGGATCCTGACAGGATTTGCTTTCCACAAGCAGAGACCCACCCCACAATGGATCCATTCACAGGATCTCAGCCATGGAAAGTGTTAGTAAAGTAATCCCGCTAGAGTTTATGCAACCTTTTCTAACTCTCAGTACGTCTTTCTCCCTTAAGGCCTTTAAGGCCCTGCCAAAAACAACACTGACCTGCATCAGCTGATACAGGGAGAGGGTACCTACATTTGCATGTTTCAAAATGGCACCCATTCACAAACAGTTGGCATATTGATGTGGAGAGGAAAAGGAACACAACGCCCTGCTTCCTCTTAAGCTTTACCTGCAAGATCAGTCAGGCAACTTCAAGGCCAATGTCAAGGGTTATTTCTTCCATGTAGCTCTGAAGCACAGGACGTGGCTGGACGGAATCTAAACGCTTCCTGGATATGTGGCCAAATCACCCCAAATCCTCTGCATATGAGACCTGAAAGAAAAGGTAGCATTTTATCTTAAACTGAATACGGGTTTGTATGATCCCTCAAACAAAAACACACACACAAAAAAAACCTCAGAGCATTGCATATGGCTTTCTTAAACACACTTGTTAGTCACACAGTAACAAAATGTAATGCACTCCTGCAAAAACTGACAATAAAGGAATTAGAAAGTTGTATATGAGTGACAGTATTTCATCACAGATTCTGCAAAAATAAAGAATAGTGACTTAATATCTCAGAAAAATGCTATCTATCCACATTTCCTTTAATTTGGGACTGGCAGATTATTCATGAGGTGAATGATCACAAACTACCCATTTGTACTATGTCCCTTTATAATTGTATAGGCAGCAGAGAGATGAAATACTGCCCATGACAGGTAAAGCAATACTCTGTAATGGAAGTTGTTTTACAGTAGCCACTTTTCAGAAAAAAAGTGCAATATTCAAACATGCGATATTCTCTTCCAAACCACAGCTCAGAGCAGCCGCTCCTCTAGATGTGAGGGTCACACTGCACTGACAACCTGTATTTATGGCTATCTGACCTGACACCATGAAAAGTTTTATTTCGATCACATGTTTCCATGCAGGCAGAGGTGAACAGAAAAAGGGGGGATCAGTCATATCGAAAGTTCAAATGTAATTGAAAATGTATGGACTTTCCGCAAGTTTTTACTTCTTTTGCACTTATTTAATAGGTTTTTTTTTTATTTATGACTTTTCTACCATGGGTTAAAACTTGGTAACATTATTTTAAGGTCCGATGGAAACATCCACAAGCAGCGACGTAAGATGCCTTTGACTGAAGCACCTATGGCTCCACCCAAATAAATAAACAATTAATTTTAGAAATAAAAGGGGCTTTTTACTGAGCTTCAACTGCAGTGCAAGGATAACACAGTCTACCTAAGGCAAGTGCTGTTCATAACTAAGCAAATATAGTTACTTTTATCAACTGAGAAACGATATTTAATCAATCACTCCTGTAACATATAGACCCTCTCTTGACCCATCACACCTGGGGCTGACTGATTCTTATCATGACCGCATTTTATATGATACTGACATTTGTAAAACAAATAACCTGCCAGGTGCAGGCGGTCTTTTTTTTATTTTTTTTTAAACAGGAATTAGTATGGTAAAGTAAAAAAAAAAAACAGAACAAAGACATGTTTGGAGTATCTTGAAGAGAGAAAACAAATCTGAGCTGTAACACCTCTTAGGTCATGAGGCAGTGTAGCCGCTTCTCCCTGGGGTCCTGTGCCATCAAGAGACTGTTTCTCAGACCCCCCTGACCCCATCAGCCCAAGTCCCACAGGATAACTGCCGTGGTTGTGTTGGGATATGGGGGCTGAGGTGAAGGGGATGTGGAACACCGAGGGGAGCGGTGGTTGGTATCCTTATGAAAACAACACCTTTGAACAGTGTTTACCCATGAACCATGTATGAGGTCTTCACTGACACGTCAAAGATGTAGGTGAGGCAAGTCCGTTTCTTGTTGCAGTCATTACTCCCTCTCATCTATCGTACCTCCTCAGACACATCCCGAAAAGAACAACCCCCCACCTTACACCAAAAGCATGGGGCTCGGCAGCATGAATGGGGCATTGTGATGCGTCTCCGTCACTGCAGTGAATGTTTTCACTTCCATTTGATCCGTCGGCAAGGCTGCTAATTGGGTAAGCGTGTTCCCAGGTCACCAGGAGGTTTCTCTTTCCATAAATACAGAAAGACGGCAAAGGCTTCTACAGATGTTGTTTCCCACCCGCTTCCAAGTAGGTTCAGACCAGCTTCAGGCAGTAGATGTAATTTATTGTGTCTAAAACCACAGTCCAACTTTTTCCTTCACTCTCTCCTCATCATTCTAAAGACCACATTTTATCATTCTCCCTGGCACTGCAGTAAAGCTGATATTTGTCATTGACTTTAGTTTGGACCCTGTGGACTATGTTGCCATTAGAACCACAGGTGTCACGATGACATGGACATGGTGTTGCTGTGTCTGTACTCCATCCAGGTCTGACAGGCCCAAATGATGTTATTTTCCATGCGTCTGTCCACCAGTGACACAGTTTGTGAGGCTCAGGGTTTATTTGTTTGTTTTTGTCATGGAACTTACATTACCTCTCTTACACAAGGGCTGAAGACAACCTTGTGTGCCAGCACTGAGCACTCAGCTGGAACAGAAAGCTTAGGCAGACTCACACGCATGTTTGCTACACTTCCTGTTAGGTGTGGTCAAAATGGTCAAGTGGTCACAGAAACTGTCCTTCATCTGTGGTGTCCGGGTTTAAGCCCATGTGCTGGCAAAGATCCATCAAGCTGAAATGTCCTTGAACACTTACCAGTTCCCAGGATGTTCTTCTGCTGATGACTATGACATCAATCCTTCCTGTATGGGACAAATAAAAAAACGTTACTCGCGTAATAAATTATAACATCGTCAGTCAGGTCAACTGCTGTTGCTACATAAACGAGACAAAAGATTTACTCCAAACTACCATTCCATTGAATGACAATATTCATCTAAACATATTTCATTCAGTGAGTTGTACAATATGAAATGGTCATTCAAAGTTGTGACGTAAAATTGTGACAAAAAATTATTATGAGATAAAGGATGTGTGCCTCAAATTTTTGTCCAAACTCTTTTGCTCCACCACGTCAGGGATGGTCTCTTGGCGCCACTTTGTGGCACCATATGGGTTTTGTTAATCCTGTATATTTTTCAGGGTTGTTTATCATTAAAGAAAATCTCCTCAAAAATCCATCTAAGGTCTGCTAATACAGGAGCTCTTCTACAAACAGAATATTTCATTAACTAAGTAACTGTACATTGTCTTTTTAAAGCTGAATGCCAAATAATCCATTTAAAGAGTGTGTGTATATCACAGTGATGCTAGGGATATAACAATTCCAGTTAAAGTCAAATATTTGGAGCCTTTTGTCCCTCTAAACATAAAAATTATAATTCATCTAAAAATGTCTTTTCCAGCAAATAATTAAATATATTTTTTGACAGTTTTGACAGACCCCTAACATTGAAATTTACTGCAGCACAAATCGTCTTTTTTAAACTCAAATTTAAATTAATGTAGTTATCGGATTTCTAACAAGTGTCTATTACTGGACATGGCATTTTCAATCCACTATTTCCTGAACATGCAAGACGTGATTTATTTCTTTTGTAATGTAGAAATTGTGATTGTAATTTACAGTTATGTATTAATTCATTGTAAATACAGCCATTTATGTAAAACATAATTCAAACTTAAACTTCAGGTTCTAATTAAGTTCCCAAATGCCCCCTGAGAACATAATCTCCTTTTCCACACTGATACATGCGTCCGATGTTTAAAATATACTACATGATCTTACAGAGAGAAACCACAGGGTGGCAGGCTACACACATGCTGGCTAACCTCACCGCTAAGTCACTGACAGGGGTGTCCACATCATCCACAAACTGCTAAAAAGAACAAAAAGGTATTCAATCATTATCATTAGAACACAAACTTTGAAACGGAATAAATGCCAATAATTGATTTTACTGAAGTGTTATTGTAGTGTCATAAGCTGGCAATAATATACTATGGAAAAAAAACATGTTCATGATTGTGATTCATCTTGATTTAGTCACTGAGTGGGATGCGGGCGTTAAGGTGGCTGATTCATCTGAGGTAAATATTCATCATGTTGTGGGTCTGTCTCATAAAATCCACAAAAACTGCAACACCCTTCATATTTTCAAATTACCAACACATACTCTGTAGATACACAAACGAGTTCCCTTCAGCTTAAATAAAAAACGTAAATAAACGTGAATTAAAAACAAACTTGAATAAAAACTAAAACTTGTAGGTGAATACTGTGACTTTGGGTTTTTGCTGCGAGTGACATTACTTTCTTACTTTCTTCAAGTTAATCATAATGTTTTTTACTTTATTATTATTATAACCTGCAATTAGCAAAAGCAAAACAAAGTCAATTAAAACGAATGTCGATTTATGCTACGTGTTACTAATTTCTATTTTGGTCTCTCTGTCTAAATGTTTGGTTCATGGCTTTGTGTTCTCAAGTGTAGTTTGTTTGTAGTTTGTTCCTGTATTTAAAGCACAACAAACAAAAAGCACTCTGTTTACGCCACACTGAACAATCATGTTTGTAAACCTAGAGTCGATTAGCATTGAGGACGTCAGTAGCATGTGTGTACACTCATTAGGTTACGCTCGCTCATTTTGGGGTGCTCGTGATGCTACTAGCCACCTGTGTGTCACATAACGAGCTGGTCATTTTAAAATATTTGACGTATTAATAATTTAATAGGTCAAAATACACTTAGAAAGGAAAAGCAACAGTGTGTGCCCACCATGTTGACAAACTTACCTCAACTACACCATGCCCACTTCCTGTCACGTTTGCGTCTCTCCCCCTCTCTACCTGTGTGACAGGGCGTGTCTCTTCCGCCCAGAGGAGGACTCGCTCCCGGTCACCTCACCACACTACCTGTCTGTGGGTCCGGCTCAGCGGCAGGAAACTCTGGATCAAGGTAAGAGCGGTTGATATTCTTGATTTACACCTCGCCGTTATGTGGAGAATCCAGACACGTGACTGGGAATGGTGCAGTTGGGACGATGTTATGTGTCTGTGTCAGGGGCCCAAGATAATGTCCTATTTCTAAAGCTCATGTTTCTATTATAAGAAAATTCCAAATGTTTCCTTGATCAATAAGTACGTCTATTCTATTCTATTCTATTCTATTCTATTCTAGTCTAGTCTAGTCTATTAGCAATTAACCACAAAGTTTTCCTCAGTATGAATGTTTACTATTATAACATTTTGCTTATGACCACTCTCTGGTATTATTCTGTGTGTTGTAAAGCAAACATTGTTGTCTTTTTTAAACTAAGATTGCTCCGATATGAAAACCACTTTTTCACCATGGCTTTGGTTGGAGATGCTATGTTTAATATCTTCTTAACACAGATCACATTGCAAATACCATAACACATTGAAGGTTTCGTATGTAAAATGTGTTTGCATTTAGTTGAGCCCCCAGATATCACTATTGTATCTTTCATTATGTTTCACAGTTTTGTTACATCGTGGAATGTTTTTGCAAGTCATATCATCACACTCAGACACTGCAGACATGCAATCTCAAACTTTGTGCTGTACTTCATGCCCTGCAGCTGCATCGTGAGGGAGCAGCACAAAGAAAGCAGAGCGTGCTCATTAAACCTATCCCCCAGCAACACTGTTTCTCTCACTGTTCAGATACAGTGAGCTACCCAGGATAAATGGTTTGTTGACAGCCTTACTTTGGACAAGTGTGTGTTCACTTTGCAACTCTTTGTTCACTGGATTTTCTCAATTTGGGTGTGAAACAGAGGAAAATTGGTGCAGTGTGAGGAGTTTTTTTTTTTTTTTTTGCACCGTCTCCTGCACCAGATTCATGTCCCTGCTCGTCACACATTCCACAGCTGTACCTCTCCCTGCTCCTCCCCCACTCTTCTCGCCTTTCTTACCTGCCTGATATCTCGCATCTGTTCACTATATCCCATCATTAAATTCCCCAAATCATCGATCATGTATGTGACTTTTCTTTCAGAGCTGTGTTGTGTCTGCTCTGTGTACTGCATGCTCTGCGGTCTTATCTGTAATTTCTATTTTCTGGCACCAGGCAGCTTATCTGCCAGTCTGTGTGTTCACTGATATCTTATTCATAAATGTATATACTCGAGACGAGTACTTCAGCGACTGCAGGAGGAGCAGGTGAAAATCTGTTCAATCTGTGGCCACGTTGAACAGAAACACTGCAAGAGCTGTTTGTTAACTGCCCATTTGGATGTTCCCACAGGACATTGAGAAACACTTAAACCACTGACTCATGTTTTCACCCCAGATGTTTTCGAACCTCCCAAGCAGAAGAGCCTATAATAAAAGAATGAACATATTTTCGCGGAATTCCCCTACTGTGCACGAGTGGGGTTTTTCCTTTGAATATTCCTTGCGGTGTGCCTCTGTGATGGTGATATCCAAACCTGATAGCATCCTGACTACAGCCTATGCGCCATGTCTCGCCTTTATCGTTACAGAGCAGCACCATGATCACAGCAGCAGAGTATGGAGAGACATCATGGGAGCTGTCTGTGCAGGTGGATCAAAAAGACGGAGATGAATCCATGAAATTTAAGCTGCGCGTGAAGGGAGACCTGCACATCGGAGGCCTCATGCTTAAGTTAGTGGAGAAAATCAGTGAGTGTCTTAGATGGCTAAAATAAACTCATGCTATATCCTGTCACCTGGGTCATGCTATCACTTTGCCATTGAGAGAGGCATTGAATGTGGCTGACTTTACTCTGTGTATTAATAACTACAGACATACACATAGAAATAGGCACATTTCATTGCCTTTATACATTTGAAATTAAGTTCTCCTTATCTCATAATTGCTGCTTTGACACAAGTCTGTTAGTCAAGCCACACCCTTATTTGCGCTGTGCTGCAGTGGTATTGTTTTGCCACAGTGCAGTGGCTTGTAAAGTCTCACGGGCCAAAGTTCACCCAGGATCTAATACAGTATCTCTACATATCTCTATAAACACGGAACAACTTCATTGATGTTAATTTAAAGGCGTGAGACATAATAGATGACTAAGTAGCTTGTCATCAAGTCATGGATTTAAACCCAGGACCATAACATGATCTCAGGCATAGTCATCAAACCACACTTTTATCATGTGCAGTCAGCTAGGCAACAATGGGTACAGCACAAAACAAATAGGTTTGGTACCAGTGTAATGTGTAGTTGTTGGAATATTTTAGCAATGACCACCAGGGCCCAACCTTTTCAAAGACCATTTAAATTTGACATACAATTTTGTTCATTAACCGTTTGTGTGACTTTGATTTGCTTATTGTGTCTGTAGAGGCTCCTCAGGACTGGTCAGACCATGCCTTATGGTGGGAACAGAGGAACTGTTGGCTGCTGAAGACAAACTGGACCTTGGACAAGTATGGAATTCAGGTAATACCTAATTTCAACATTTGAAATAAGTTTTCCTGTCAACATAAAGTATTTCTACAAAGACACTTGGTACAGTAGGATATTATGATTAGAGCCATAATAATTCAGTTTTCTGTGTTTATACCTTCGTAGGGCCGAGAGAGGCATCAGAGGTTTATTATAGACACACATGAAAAACTGAAATAATACTATAGCTTCATCCTGACTGAGGACTGAAAAGATTACATTTAACAACATCCACTCCCATGGCCTGACCATTTGCTGGGTCTATACCGGCTGGACAATTAAGTTTAGTTCTAGCTGGAAGAACCATGGAACCCTAACCCTAACAAAATGCATGCAGCAAAAAAATCAAGAAAAGGTTTACAAAATGAATGTGATGTATATTTCTGTGTCAAAGTTGCCCATTAAAAATAAGCTTACTTAGGTTTCAATTACCTAAACAACTCACACCTCTTTTTCTACTACATATACTGTATATCAGGAATTATAGGAAATGGATGGCTTGATACTAATTTTGCTTGATTTCACAGGCTGATGCTTTCCTGCGCTACACACCTCAGCACAAACCCCTTCTGCTGCAGCTTCCCAATATGAAAACCATCACAATGACTGTCAGCTTCTCCAATGTGGTCTTCAAGGCAGTGGACGAGATCTGTCGAGCCCTCAGTGAGTTTCTCTCTCTGTTCGATTTGACAAGTCTCCCTACTCTCTTTGCGGCTTTTTATGATTTAGTGTATGATACACAGAGTAATTCCCGATGAGTAAGTCTCCTCTCTCATGTACTCACTGATCCCTGGAACCTTCTGTCCTTTGCTCCGTTTCAGACCTCAGGAGATCAGAGGAACTCTCCCTGCTCAAGCCTCCAGATGATCCGTCCAAGAAAAAGAAGAAGAAAGACAAGAACGCGCCAGGGGAGGAAATCTGGGACATCGATTTATTTGGTGGGGCATCAGGTATGGTGAGGATGGGGCTATTTCTAAAGCGGACCAAGAAAAAGATGCAGCTCACAACTGAACTAATGCTACTACAAATTAAAATGTCTGCTCTGAAAAAAAAATTGTTTAATGGAAGTCAGAGTGGTCTCTGCTGCTAGTCTTACGGGTAAATACAGGGTTTATTTATTTAGTTTTGGGAACAAAAATCTTTTGTTGTATAATACGATTTAGAGTATGATGGTGATAAATTGTAGCTGTTCTTATATTTCCTTCCTCATGTGGGCTCACTTTTTGTATTTATTTTGTCCTGATTAACTTCACTCTGACGAGTTAAAGATGTTGCTGTGCTGAACTGTGATTTTGGATTTTTAGTCTGACTCAAAAGAAATTTTCAACATTAATATCCAGTGTCGTGCTGCTGAGATTTTCCAGGCCACAGTTTTTAATCACAGAGATCTGAAAGAATGGTTCAGTGCGCTGCCAACTTCCAGTTATGATTCTACACCAAACTAAAAGTCACATTATTGTCAACCCAAAATTTTTTTTAGACTTACTGCCAATGGGAGAAAACCGTCTCGCCGAGTCTCAGCCGAACTTGCCGCCGGCTGAGCTGTCCAAGATGTACCAGCCACTCTCACTGGTGGACAAAGCAATCAACAATGCTGGGTAGGAACTGAAGAATATCAATGATCACGTTGATTCAGAGTTGGTGGCATTTTTATCCTCAGCCCATATGGTTGAATACTGCTTTGACTGACAGGTGGCTGGACTCGTCTCGTTCTCTCATGGAGCAAGATATTCAAGAAGATGACAAGCTGTTGCTTCGGTTTAAATACAACGTCTTCTTTGACCTCAATCCCAAAGTAAGTGATGAAAACCGTGTCTAAATTTGCTGGAAATCCACTGAAATAACAGCAGGATGGATGGACTGGGTTTGATGCCACTGAACTGAAGTGTGTGTGTGTTTGTGTGCATGTTGTTGCCATGGCAGTACGATGCAGTCAGGATAACCCAGCTGTATGAACAGGCCCGCTGGTCCATCCTGCTGGAGGAGATCGACTGCACTGACGAGGAAATGCTCATGTTTGCTTCACTACAGGTGAACATTATATCAGCACAACAGTGAACGTCTCTGTCAAGCTCACCCGTTCCGTTTTCCATAAAGTCGGAGCGGTGGCATTCGATGTGTCTAAATGTCAGCTGGTCTCAGCTGGTATTTTGCAACTGTTGGGGCCGTGATTCAGAAATCACAGTGATTCAAAAGGCGGCCAGCCTTACACTCACCTACACATTGATGCAGTTGCTGGCACACACCTCCCGCTGACTCACACCAGCCTTGCATAACCTCTCAAGTCCTGTTGGAGAACATCATAATGTCTTGTACTTGTTGCAGTTCAGTCCCTGCAGTTTAGAAAGCAGGTCTATGTTGGGGTGTAAAATATCTCTGCTCTTTTCAGTATCACATCTGTAAACTTACCATGTCCAACGAACCACTGGACCACTCCAATGAACCAGAAATAGATGAGGTGGAGGCAGCCCTGTCAAACCTGGAGGTGACACTTGAAGGAGGACACACAGACAGAATTCTGGTAAGCATACTTTTTAGACAGTTGGTATTCACAGTCATTTTCTGGTTTTCTGGCCCGGTACAGTAGGACATCTGTTTTTAAGCTGAAGTTGACAGGTAGGCCTCCAGTGATTGCAGGTTTTGACATGATGATGTAACGAGACACAGGATAATTGACTGTTGTTTTACCTGTCCCCAGGAAGACATTACAGACATTCCAGAGCTGGCAGATATCCTTCGGCTATTTAGGTACTCCCACCTTTATCCACATTATACTGTATCACATGGAGATGGCCGTCTGATCATTGGTTAGAGAAGATTATCTGCTCATTTCCACCTGTGCTGGTTTTTTATATCCTTCATGTAACCTTTAAAACAGTTAATTGTGCTCCACGTACAGCATCATCTTTTTACTCACGTATTTTCATATACTATACCACAGGAAAAAACACGCAGTTATCCCTCTCTCTTTTGTTTTGTCCTAAATCAGGCCGAAAAGACTGACACTGAGGCCTTACAAGGAGTATTGGTTTGTATTCAAGGACACTTCTATTTCCTACTACAAGAACAAAGAGGCTGCCAGTGGAGAACCCATAGAGCAGTTTCACCTCCGAGGTGCGTGAAAAAGACTGATATGATGGCTCATGTTATGGGTCATGATCTTTTTCTTTGAATCACGACAGTAGCTGCAGCTGAATCAACTAAAGTCTATTCAACATTTCACAGGTTGTGAGGTCGTTCCTGATGTCAACGTCACAGACAAGAAGTTTGGCATCAAGCTCCTGCTCCCAGTTGCTGATGGGATGAACGAGGTGTACATTCGATGTGACAACGTAAGGCCAAACTGCATGTTTTCTATAATAAGCAGCATTTCTGCCTCCTTTTAAAAATCCCCCAAAGTTGTAGAGTGTTTGTGACTGCAACACTGTCGTGTCCCCTCTGCCACAGGAAACGCAGTATGCAAAGTGGAAAGCAGCATGCATCCTAGCCTCCAAGGGCAAGACGATGGCCTATAGCTCGTACAAGTCAGAAGTGAGAAATATCCAGTCCTTTTTGCAAATGAAGAGCCTGGCGCCCCCTCCTGGTCAGACAGCTCCCGATCTGAACTCAATGGAGATGAATGCTGAATGTTTTGTTTCCCCGCGCTATGCTAAGAAGCACAAAACCAAACAGGTTTGTATGAGGCTACGAGCAAAGTACTTGACTTTCCCAGCAGCCATCGGAGTTGCCTGAGGTTAATTAATGTGCCTCTCATGATTGTTTGAAGCTGACAGCACGTATCCTGGAGGCCCATCAGAACATAGCACATCTGTCCCTGATGGATGCTAAAATGCGCTTTATTCAGGCCTGGCAATCACTTCCAGAGTTTGGTATTAACTACTACATTGTCAGGTACAGTATAGTATACATTTGTACATGGTATATATATATATATATATATATATATATATATATATATATAGACACACACACACACACACATTTTATTTATGATCAATGAATGATCATTGGAGAGATTACCTTTTGATCATGCATGTTGCAGATTCAAGGGCAGTAAGAAGGACGACATTCTGGGCATCTCGTACAACCGTCTCATTCGTATTGACATGTCCACTTGCCTTCCTGTCACCACGTGGAGGTTCGCCAACATGAAGCTCTGGAATGTCAACTGGGAGATCAGACAGGTGGGAGAGTGTTGTACCATATTTTATGACTTCTCTTATTTCTGCAGCCTTTGGATTATTTCATGGAGACAGAATTACCTCAGAGACATGCATATTTGATCTGTCTTTTGTCATTTCAGGTAACCATAGAGTTTGACAACAATGTGACCATAGCCTTCTGCTGCTTGAGCTGTGACTGCAAGGTGGTCCATGAGTTCATCGGTGGTTACATCTTCCTGTCCACACGCGCTAAAGATCAGAATGAAACACTGGATGAAGATCTGTTCCATAAACTTACTGGAGGCCAGGAATGAGATATAGATATAGGACTGTACTCCTGTTGTTTAATTACCCATATGTTACAGTGTGAAAGTTCAGTGTGGCAGCAGTAAAACCAAACTGAGCGAATCACTGTCAAAGAAAGTGTCATAGTCAGCTAAAAGATACATTGTCACTCACAGAACAACATTATTTGTTCTCATAATAAATCTTATTCTTAGGAAGTGTACAGTGCACTGGAAAAGTACAGGTGTAAATATGTAGTGATGATTTGTCTTACCCTCAAAACTGGTATGAGCCAGTATTTGTAAGAATTAAGCTTTTTTAATGCCAGGAGATGTTCTTGTTTCAAACGATGTTTGTAAAAAAAAAGAGATATTAAAGGGGTTTTTTTATCTTCACACTCTGTGTGATATTTGTGTAACTGCGGAAAAGATAAAACAATAGAGAATTCATGTCAAACAGAGAATCTGTTTTTAGGTTCATGTAAGAGTGACAAACAGATACAATTATTTTCTCCTTGCTATTGTTGCATGAAATAAGAGCTGTGACATTGTCTTGGATTCTTTAATGACTCCATAAACAGTATGACTTATGGCTTTCAGGGACTGAGGGACTGTTAAATCTTCAGGGAATACTTCAAGACATTCTCAGTCCAGAGGATCCTGAAACTTTAATGGCCACATTGGGAATACAACCTAAATCACAATAATTATAAATGACCATGCAACTAAATGTGATATACTGAGCTTGGAGATGCTTTTAGCCAACACTAAAAACTCACTTAACTTTATTCTTTTATATTTGTTCAGTCAGACTTAAGAAATATCTGAAGTTTCAAAACTTCACTAATACTGTTTGATTGTCACTTCAGACTTTCTGACTTAAACGTCTCCCAGGTTACAACATGTATTTTAAACATCATCTATTTTGGTGTGACCAAATCATTCTAATGCTGTGTAGGATGCCTTCCTCTGTCATCTGCCTCTTTGTGCTGCCCTGCTGTACATGAGATGTGGGTTGGTCGACTTGGCAGAAGACACTGAAAAACAGTTATCAAACACCAGATTGAGGCCCCGTAGTGGGCAAATAAAGTGCACCCACCCAGGCTGAGTGATGACATGGTCTCACATCTGCCAAATTACATTTTAATTAACTATATATAACTATATATAACATATATAACTAGATAGATAGATAGATAGATAGATAGATAGATAGATAGATAGACAGATAAAACTATAACTAATAACTATATATAACATATATATATATATATATATATATATATATACACACACACACACACACACATATATATATATATATATATGTAATACACAGTAATACAGTACATACAGTACAGTATATATAGTTATGTTATAGTTCATCGATTATGCTGAAATCTACTTTTTTTACTTTGCACTTCGCACTTTGTTCCCATTGGATAACAAATTCAGCAACCCGACACCAGCCAATCAGAGATGACTACGGTGAAGCAGGATGTCTCTGTAATCGTTTGGTCGTCCTGAGAGGAAGACTGGGAATGAAGGCTAACACGTGGAAATAGAAACTCTTCGTGTTTTGCTTGTACTTCAGGGTAGTGTCGTGCCTTTTTCCATCCGTGCCTTGTCAGCAGCAACTGTTTAACAGTAGCTGTGGGCGACATTTACCTCGCAGCCGACTAAGTAGCCGGTTTAATCTGCCTTATCATGGCGGACAACGGAGACGATGATTCTCAGTACAGAATCAAAGAGGGTGACAACATAGTGTTGAAACGCGGAGATGTCTATAAAGCGGTGCAGATACAACCCAGGAAGTAAGTCGAAAAGTTTCAGACAAACGTCTCATGACTGTGCAAACGAGCCTCATTGATTATGATATTAGCCAGTTCTATTTGGCTAATTCAGCCCCAGCTAAACCATAACCGATAACCGTGACGGTGTTTTGAAATGAATAGTTACGTCAACAACACAGTACAGATTTGACTGTTTTCTGTCCGGTTTACTCACAGGAAGGTGATTTTTGAAAAACAATGGTTCTTCTTGGATGATGCAGTGGGTCATCTGTACAGCACCACATTTGAGATCATGTCTGGAGGGAACCTGCAGCCACAGAAGCCCAAGAACACAGACAGCTCCAGTGGTGTGTAACATGCTGTGTAATGCCACACACCTGCAGCGAGTTCCTGTTGACTGGTTAAATGTTTACTTGTAATGAATGTGTGATATCCAGAGTGGATGTGCTTGAATACCTTTAGGAACTCAATCACATTGAATGAGATTTTGGTTTCTCTTCAGATGCAAAGGAGGCAGGAACAGACAACAGAAACATCGTAGATGATGGAAAATCGCAGAAACTGACCAGGGACGACATTGAGACGCTGAAAGAGCAAGGTCTGAAGAGTCAGGTACAGGCAAATTCTTCTAATTACACACATCCATGGGAAGTATTCTAATACTGACAAGTTATTCAGTCTGTGCATGACAGAATAACATCTTGTTGTTGTTCATCTGACTGCTACCGATGTTATGAAAAATACATAAATGAGCACACTGATTAGACCTGATATTAAACATCTGTCCTGAGAGGTCAAATAAGTGGACAGCTCATTGTAAATGTCTCCTACCATCCAGTCATAAATCCCCACTCTGTATCCAAATACACACAGATGTCATTTTGTCATGTCTGAGACACCCATCTTTAATTAATCAGATAAAATTAGTATATAAAAGTATATAACAGAAGGGGTGGCTATGTGTATGTGCCTCACAGGAAATTATTCAGCAGCTTATAGAGAACAGCTCCACTTTCAGAGATAAGACTGAATATGCCCAGGACAAGTACATCAAGAAGAAAAAAAAGAAGTGAGTCATTTCTAATTGTACAAACACCAACTGCTACAGACTTCAGATAATGTAGCGTGCTATAATTAGTGTTATCAGATGTTCCTGGCTCGTGTTATTCCAGGTATGAAAATACGGTGACGATATTAAAGCCGTCCTGTCGCATCCTGGCAATGATGTACCATGGCCGGGAACCAGGAAAGATCTGGTGAGTCAGCACCTGGATTAGCAGAATGTGTGAAAGTTGTGTTTTAATGAGTAGAAAGAGCTAGATGTACCATGTGTGTGTGTTTGTGTGAAATGCAGCCACCTGCGTTATGACACACTTGCCCAGATGTTGACCCTGGCAAACATCCACGCTGGCAGCAAAGTTTTGGTGTTTGAGACTTGTGCTGGCCTCGTGCTGGGATCCGTCATGGAGAGAATGGGGGGTAAGTTAGTCCTAATAACTTTTCTACAGTTTTTGTCGGTTTGTCTTCTGTTTTAGCCATTTCTATTCAAAGTATGTATTTAATTTTGTACTTTTGATACAAAGTTCTTTCTTTGCCCTCTGCGTCATTACCCTTTCTGTCCTCCTAATTCAGGCTATGGTTCAGTGATCCAAATGTACCCAGGAGGTGGCCCTGTTCGGGCAGGTGTGGAAAGCTTTGGCTTCCCTGTACATTTCCACGATATGCTACATGAATTTCCCATCTGCCATGTCAACGCTTTGTTGGCAGGCACTCTGGACACCACCGCCAAAGACCCATGTGCTGGTAGGACTTACCTTTTTATTGTTTTCTATTAAATCACTTTTACACACAATTATATTAAGACTGAAAATGAAACAAATAAAACATTTGTTCTGTGATTTTTCACTGACATAAACATGGCTACAGAGGAGGCACAAAACCAGCCTGTGGCAGAACAGCAGGGTCCAAGTCCAGAGGAACAGAGCATGGAGACCAACACTGGTGATGACGCTGCTGTGGACCAGGAGAAAAAAGAGAAGGATAAACGCAGAGAAGCCAAAGTATGTCCAATATTTACTTGTCCCACCTACGAAAATAAATTGATATAAACAAAGTTTCTTTTGCAATAAACAGGACATTATGCAAGTGCAATTTTTAAATTCTTGTTTTAACGCAGCAGAATAGGAGAAGTCTCAAAACCAGATCTGCCAAAGAGATAAGATGAACTGACTTTATTTTTTTAGGCTCAGGAAAAAAAGGTGAAGATGGAGGAGAAACGGAAGCAGCTTGCAGCTGCTGTCACCCTGCTGGAAAACAGAAATGCCGATGGGTTGGTGTCAAATTTGTTATTTTGGCCTTTTCACCCATGCTGTGTTTTCTCTGTTCTACTCTTTTCAGCATCAGCCTCTTTTTTTCTACCATCTCTTGTTTTACGACTGCAGAGTGCACCACAAAGTCCCCAAGAGTAATTAAAACAGATCTAAAGGAATGAAAAATTGATTAATTATAATGAGAATTCTGTTAAGTATGCCTATAAAAGTCGTGATAAATTCCTTCCTCCATTGGAGCTCATGCACTGTGATCAACACAATGCGCCCTTATGCGGTGAACAAAGTGATTGCCTTGCATTTTCCTGTCATATGAAATGACGATGTTGCTTAATAGCCTTTTTGTGATTGATGGATGAAGTTTTGTAAGGGTGATACACAGCCAGATGAACAAGTATTGATCTGGTTAGCCTATTAACATACCTTTCCTCTACACCATAACTGTGATATCGTAAACACTGCAATAGATTTTCCATACTACTGTAAATCAGCTTCTTTGTACTGACTAATATCTCATTATAGAACATGAAATGAAGGTCTGCAGCACGAAGGTTCTAAATCCTTGTGTTTCTTGCTAATAAGTTAGTCAGCAGTTTGCTGTTTTCGTAAAAAACACACGTTTACTAGATCATCTGTTTGTTTCTGCCCACAGGTTGATAATCGCCAGTCGGTTTCACCCATGTCCTGTTCTAATGGGCCTGCTCCAATTCCTCTCCCCCTCCAGGCCTTTTGTAGTATACTCACAATTCAAAGAGGTAAGCTCATCACGATGAGTTAGATTTATCTAGCCTCAAAAACGCTATTGACGTCTTTCACAAAGTGCCAGTAATTTGCTCTCTCAGAAGGATTTTCATTAGCTGCCTCTGCACACAGGTTTTTATTGCTTGGAGTTCCAGCAGGAAATGTCCTCACTTCATTACTGCTGCGGACATCCCTGTCACTGCCAAGGAGTTACAGTGCCTATCACATCCCTGCACTTATTACCTCCATTCGCTTGTGTTGCTGAAAAGATAGCACACTGTGTGTGTGTGTGCGCGCGCACGTGCGCGCAGACTCGTTGGCCGTGCCGACCTCCTTAATGCTCGTTTCTCTCTTCCCCTTCGATCTTTGTAGCCGCTTGTCGAGTGCTACACAAAGCTCAAGGACCATGGCGGTGCGATCAACCTCAGACTCACAGACACCTGGCTCAGACATTATCAGGTAAGCTTATTTTAATGCCTTTCAGTGTAGTTGTACAGTGTGTCTCAGTCTCATTAACACTGTATCGCAGGAACCCCTGGCGGGGGATTGCATGACATCAGGTATAAATGTCTGCTCACTGGGACCCTACAAAACACGGTTGTTGGCCATTACTCAAGGATTTATACACTTGAGTTTCACACCATGTCTAATGGATGAAAGATTGAAGGAATGGTATTTTTCACACTGTCGAGGGTCAACTTCACTGTGACATATTTAACGTAATTAAGGTAACTTAAGGACAGAAGGGGCGGTTGTGACCAGAATTTATTATTACACAGATGTCCTGGCATTTGCTCCACTCTTTTTTCACTAGACTTAAACCTATGGGTTTGTTCTCTCCCCATGGGACCAATGTGTTATTTCCTACAGCCTTTCCTCCTGTACAATTAATGCATCCTGACTGTAGCTCTCTGTCCTGTCCTTAGGTGTTGCCTAACAGGACCCACCCTTTGCTACTGATGAGTGGGGGTGGGGGCTACCTCCTCTCAGGGACAACGATTGCTACAGACCGTGCCAAACCTGGAGGCCCCCAGCGATCAGAGGAACCGGCACCAAAGAGACTGAAACTGACAGAGACTGAGGGTTAAGCAAATACACAAGCATACATTTTTAAGGGCACATCTCTAATATCCCATTAGGATTGTCCTGCAGCACCAACCCTCCTTTCTGCCGAGCTGGTTTGACACATCTGTAATAACAGAGACAGAGTGTCCACTTTGTATTCATCAACCCACTTTCTCCTGTCTCGTGCACTCAGATCAGTGCAGATGAACGCGTAATATTAAAATGTGACCTAAGCCGGTTTGGGCTGGCTGAGTACAAATGATTTTTTTTCTGTTAAGAAACAGCTAAAAATAATCTTGTGTTATGACAGGTTTGTGTTTGATGGCTCAAGACCAGGTGTAATATACTTTATTTTCCAGTGAATGCTCTCCAGCTTCTAGGTTTGAACATTTTTTTAAATCTTATGATTCTGTTTCTTATGGAGCTTCATCTGTATCTGAGCAGAAATAAAAACAAGTACTAATGATGTGTGAGCACCTCTGTTTTCTAACATGAAATCATTAGAGAGAGCTCCGTTTGGTCCCAGAATAACTACTTTTATTGAGCGCAGACTGAGCAAACTCTTTGGAACACATGTCAATAATCTGCTTCACATATTATTGTATTTTCCTCGTAATATGTATAAACATCAAAACCATTCCCATGCTGATTAATCTGGTAACATCAAAATATCACGAATACAATGATAAACAAGTTGATATATTAATCTTAATCTTGCTGGCAAGGCTCCAGGGCCTTTTGTAATATCTTTTGTTACACTGTAAACACACTACACTGGCAGACATGCGGAAAGACAGCAGCTGTATTCCACTGATAGCATCTTGAAATACTGTCCGTCCTTGTTTATGCACTGTTGTCATGCAGCTTGGCAGCGATTTTCTGCAACTCCATGTCCATCGCTGCTAGATTTTCCAGCTCTTTACCCTAAAGGGATACATCAGCAACAGTATTAATGCATCAGCAAGTAAAGACATTGAATTTCATGACAAAAATAGTTGTTTTTGTGTGTTTTTGGAATAGAACTCTGGATTAACTTTCTCTCAAACTTGCTTTAGATTTTTCATAATATGCAGCATTTGTCATTTTGGTTTAGCTGCAGTGCTTTTGAAGTAATAAATAACCTCTTACGTGACAAGATAGGAAGGTATCTGTACCTGCACTCTTTTAAAGGGCACATTATGACTGTGACTGCACTCGGAGGCTATAATCAAGACTGAGTGTGATAACTGCTGCAGTGATGGATGGAAAGCGCAAATATCAAAAGGGGATGAACAAGCTGAAAGAACTGGCCCTGTGAGAGAAGAGCTTAGAAATGCAAAGGCGGATTCTTAGTATGCTGAGATTAAACGAGTCGCTGCACATGAATTGGATTTTTCCGCCATGTGTTTGGGACACGTTCATGAGGGACATTGCTGGATGTGCGTTTGCACAGATACAGAGAGATTTCCATCATGAGCCTGGCTGTACTCTTCCCCTGTAAAACAGGAGTTGATGCATGCACCTAATGGCTTTACCTGGTCAGCTGGATATATGATCGACGTTGTTGATGGAACCAGCTACAGACTGCTGTTGACATAAAGAATGTCGCTACTCTTATATCTTCACTCTAGACTCCCACACTTTTGTTGCATGCATATTTAAAATAGCTTTTTTTTTTGCCTGAACTTGTATTCTTCTCGTCATCAGTACAATCTGTACTGGAGACACTGTGGTTAAATACATAATGTGCACTCTAGTCTTCTATTCAGAGGTCTAGAGCTCTGGCAAAGTGAGCATGACAGTAAACGCGTCCTCACATCAGTCATAACGCTCAGTGCAGTGTGTACCTCCTGTGGGGTGAGTGCTCTCTGGTGCATACTTCTCTTTGACTCCTCCTGATTAGAGTGGTGGGCCTGCTGATTTATCCTATAACTCAGCAACTTGGCCAGTTCGTCCATCTGAAGACAAAAAAAAAAAGGCAGAAACCAAAATATCTGTGAACTGCTCCAAGTCAGTTATGCTGCTTATGTTTAATACATGCAGGTGAAAACAGGAGTCATCTCCTCGTGCCCACCTTGTTTGCAGTTGCAGACTGTTCATCTGAATCCCCTTTAAACCAGGCTGGGTGGTAGTCTGCCAGATATCTGAAAATAATCACAGGAAGATGCTACATGTTCAGTATGTCTCATGTCATGGACCTCGCTTTAGGGATGTTGAAGGTGCAGAATTTAATAGTAGCTGGAAAATAAAAGTACCTCAGGGCATCCTCCTTGTCCTTTGCTGCTTCATCATATTCTTCCTCTCCCTCTGATGACCCTCCACCGCGCTTGTGAAATTTCTTTTTGTGATGGTATCTGTGCGTTGGTTTCCATATACGCTTTTCCACTTCTCCCTCTTCCTTTCCATCTCTTTTGTCAAAGTCCCAGTACTCCTGGCTACGTTCCTCTTCTCCCTCATCTGAGAGCTCCTCATCACGTTTGTGTCTCCTCTGGTGGTACCTGCCCGGTCTCCAGTCTCTCTTATGTAGTCCAGTGTCAAAGTCCCAGTACTCCTGGCTTCGTTCCTCGTCTGGCTCTTCCCTGCCTTCTTCTGACAGCTCCTCATCACGTTTGTGTCTCCTCTGGTGGTACCTTCCTGGTCTCCAGTCCCTCTTGTCTCTCTCATCGTCAAGACCCCAAGATTCCTGGCTGCGATCCTCATAGTCCTCTCCCCCATCAGTACCACGTTTGTGGAATTTTTTCTTGTGGTGGTAACGGTGTGTGGGTTTCCAGATGCGCTTGTTTCTCTCCTCCTCATCCTCCTCATTCCAATGCCTCTTGCCCACATCCCAGGATTCCTGGCTACGTTCTTCCTCTGGCCCCTCCGTCTCATCTCCTAAAGATTCCTCATCTCGTTTGTGTTTTCTTTGGTGATACCGTCCAGGTCGCCAGCTTCTCTTCTCCCTTTCCTCATCTTCTCCCTCTTCCTCTGATCTCGTTTCTTCTAACCCCCAACTCTCCTGACTACGCTCATTGTCCTCCTCTTCTCCCCGTTTGTATTTTTTCTGGTGGTATCTTCCAGGCCTCCAGTTGGCCCTCTTCTCCCGCTCTTCTTCCTTCTCTCCATTCTGGTATCTCTTCTCCTTCTCATCGCCCAGACTCCAGGATTCTTGGCTGCGCTCATCCTCTGGGTTTTCTCTCTTCTCCTCCACAGATCGCAGGAGTGCCTCAATGTCTTTCACATCAGTTGCCTTTGCCTCAGTATCCTCTGGCTGACCTTTAACCACATCTTCATGCATTACTACCCCCTCCCCACTCTTCTTATCCTGTGGAGCATGTTTAAGTCCTATGGCAGAGAACATTGAGGATCAAAAGAGATATCAAAAAAAAATCTAGAATAGCTCCTAGGGGTAAGTTATGGTTGATTTGTCATTTAATTTCCGTCTCGATCAAAATGATTATGATTTGGTGAATCACTATTTTTCATTTTGATGTGAGATTAATAGCCTGCAACATGGAGGACAGGGTTAACCCTGTGTATGGAGAGAAGTGGCATAGACACTCTGAACAGACTGATCCTTATTACTTCATTAATTTTGTCAGTAGGTTGGTAGGATATGCAGTGCAACTATCTGTTTCAATCTCCCAGCTAACAGTGCGAGCAGTGCTGCATTAACAAAAATCAACCTCTTAAACTGTTTCCAGTCGGCTCAGACAAACCTGTTAGGAGAATGTCTTTGCAGTCCTGATCCAGCTGAGAGTCCGGAGTGGACAGAGCTTTGGACAGGACTTCAACCAAGCATCGGGTTATCTGTGAAAATCAAAGAAACTACATATACAGCTGCGTGGTCTTTACATGGACATGTAGTAGATGTCAACAAACTGAACTGGAAAATCATACCACATCTTCTCGCTGCCCTTCCTTCCCCACTGGAAGCGCTCGAATGTCTGCAAAACAAACAGGGAACAAAAAGTGTTGGTTAACATCTGGAAACGTGTCGAACAGAGGAGTCGTCGGTGCCTCTGTCCATGGTCCTGAAGCGACTTCACAGACTCGCAGACAAACCAAAAAAAAAGACAACGCGTCTCTCTTTCACCAACCTGTCAACAGAGCAACGGCAGCAGCAACAGCAACAGCAACTACAGCAACAAGTCTCATGTTGGCGAGGTGCAGGACAATCCAGCAGCTGGAGTGTGTGGAGGAGTCTTCGGCGTCTCTCCGCAGTGTCAGCAGAGAGCTGCGCTGCTCTGAGGACTGGAGCCGAGCAGCGCCTCTAATAAGCAGGGGAGTGGGCTGTGGAGGCGTGGGAGGACCGCTCCAGGCTCTGCCAGTGTCATGACTCATTAGACCTGCGACTCCGCCGCTGACCTGACTCCAGTCTCCTTCGGCATTTTCTAACAAGCGACATCAGTAATCTCGTTAGTGTTGCAGCACATGCAGGTGCGAGTTTAAACAAGTCCAGGTGCGTGTGTGTGTGTGTGTGTGTGTGTGTGTGTGTGTGTGTCTAATGCCAGGAGACGCCTGAGGACGCACGGGCACAGGAAGTGGACCCGACATGATCCGTGCACCCGAATGTTATTGGGCACCATACCACTGCGATGACTGATAGTCTTACTATAGAGAGGCCCATTCACCTCAGTTATCAACAACTACAATTCATTATGTCGACTTATTCACACAAAAGCCCAACTGCAGATCTGCTGTTGCCATTGAATTGCATTAAATATGGTTGGTTTTCCATAATCAGATGTGTTGTCCCCCTCTGAGCACAGGTTCCAGCATATACTGTAGCTTTAATGCAGCCTTATCACTGCAATGTGTCCCTACTTCATCGTTAGCCATTCATTTATCTACATTCTATTCAACTTAATAAATGCAGACATACACAGCGTGTTAGTGTTTTGGCCAATCCTGAGTCAGAGTTAAGCCGAGCTGTGTTCCCAGTCATTTATTCAGCCTTGGGCAAACACTGTTCAGTTTTCTGAGGGACCTGCTGAGCTCCAGTACCAGTCGAGACAACAGTTAGCTGAGATTAATGTTGACCTGTCATGAACAGGAGTTCAATCTGAAAGAAGCCAGGGCTGCATAGAAACATAAACAAATATAACCATTTGCATTTGAGAAGTTTTCATACAACTAGGCTGTGTGTGAACAGGGTTTAAACAAAACTGTCTACACAACAAACCCCAGACTAGGCTGAGCTGACATGTGCAGCAACAGAGATCAAACCGAGTAGACTTAGCTCAGCGTAGCTGAGAACATTCAAACTGACAACTACTGGCATCTTCCTTTTGGCACTTTGCATGATTTTCTTTTCTGGCTTCCTTGCACGCCAGTTTTTCCCTGCGTACACTCAGACGGAAGGAAAACACAAGTCAGAAAGGGACCTGTTTGGAGCAAACTATAATGGGATGCGTGCAAAATAACTCTCCTACAACACGTGTGCCTCTGTAGAGGCTGAAGAAGAAGCACTGACCTTAATGTATGGCAACGCACATTCAATTTCAATCATGTCTTGGGAACCATAAGCCCAGAAAGTGCAACAGCTGCAAGCAAAATGTAAATGTCCTGCTTCACAAATCTGCTCTCTCAACTGTGCTTCTCTGTGCATAGCATACATGGCCAGCTCCTGACATCCATCTTTGTTACTGCAGACAGCCTCCATTGTGTTGACTGAAATAATTTCGCTCAGAACATAAATAATAATAAATGCCGGAAAGTGAACTGAACATCCAAGCTATACGCGCTCATCTAACAGCAGCCAGTGAGACGATTCTTTTGTGTGACAGTCAGACAACTTTCACTTTCACGTTCATTGTGTACAATGAGGGGGGGGGGGAGCAGTTCTCTTCCACCACATTCCCATGGGAGGAAGTCATGTCTGTGACTGAGGCTCAGAACTACACTGCAAGTCGTCAAGCCACTGGATATCAAAGGCACTGAACCACTAAATTATACAAGATCCCTTGCTTTGTACGATGTGTGTGTTCCCATGAATGTTTGTGCACTCACATGTGACACTGTGTATGTGTTTTTGTGGCCGATGCTGTTATTGCTGCAGGCCTGCTTAATATTTTAGTGAGCCGTGAGCCATGCGGACAGGGGGGCTGGGAGGCAGGAAGGGATGGGGGGGGGCTTGAGGGGGAAAGCTCAGAGTGTTCACAGAGGCTCTCAGAGCACGACTCGCAGATCAGACCGTGTCTGCAACAACACTACCCCTTTCATCACGACAATTTGCATGCATGAACAAAAGAGGAGTGGCGCACAATGAGGACAATGCAGTGCTCCGCATGAAAGCCGCGGCCGGGCCTTGATCTTTGTTGTGGACAAGCTTTATGTTGGGCTTCAAACTATTGAGAGACTTTGATGATATTCTGAAAACAATGCATAGTCAGGCTGTGGTCATCTGGTCAAATTCACTTTTTCTAACTGTGTGTCTGGGCTATGTAGGATTCTTGTTGGACATTTTGTTAAGTATGAGGTTTATTACTGGTCTCTCAGTGCAGTCTGATGTAAGATCTAAAGGAAACGTCTCTCCATCGGCAACCTAAAATATGATGTAATCTTATCTTGCTCATTACTTTCATAGCTTCCTAACCATTCTACCGACAAAGATTATCAACATAAAAAATATTAACAGAGCCTTAGATGACTTAAAAACTCACAGTTTTAAATCGTGATTGAATAAATAATGGAATAAAGAATAGGTGAATTTATGATGAAATAAATATAAAACTAAACAAAAAATATAATAGATATCAGCATGTTGCATTAATGTTATTAAGAAATATTATTTTGTATCACTCCCTTTTAATTGGTGCTCAGATCAGTCGAACAGCTCTGTGGGTACAGCTCCCACAGAGCTGCTGTGAAGGCTTTAGAAGTCTTACTGACACTGGGAGCATTAAGATGAGTCTTTACTTTCATGAACCATACTCCCAAAGAAAATCTAATCTCAATTTGTAAAACAGATGACTTGGCCTGCCATGCTCTTATAATGACTATTGTTGCAGCGGGACGCTTTCTCAATACAATACTAAACAGGTCCAGAGAAGATTATCCTTATTACCAGACACGCAGGGGAAAGCTAATTAGAATATGTAAAAAATACATATTAATAAAATAAATGTGTGTGTGTGTGTGTGTGTGTGTCATCACCCTTGTGTAGTTTAGATTGTGTTTTAGTTAAATTGCTTCATTTCAGTAACAGGAGTAAAGGTGCAGTTACTAATGAGGTCTTTGGGGAGGAGTGGCTAATGAGAACAATAAACAATAAATAAATTATGAATGGATCAGTCTTTATGAATCCTGTGACAACTCTAAATGTATATTGTTCTCAGAAGAAGAATTAACATTAGCAGCTGAGGGGACTAATGCACTTAGGCGCCTGGCACGTGCAGCTACACATTTACAGTAAGGTTTGATACAAACATTAAAAGTTGTCATTGGATTCAAAAGGTCAACAGTTACGATTATGATTGCATGAACTTGCCGATATATTTCATTTCCCCTACATCTGTGCTGGCTCCATGTACCAAATAATGTCAATTACAGACAATATCATCACATTGGCTGACATTTTGACAGCCCCGTGTCTGAGTCATTGAGGATGTCAGAACCCATACATCCAGTCAGAAGGCCTGCGGGGTGGTCTGATGGTGGATGGACCGCCAGCAGCACTTCCTGTGCAGAAGGACCAACTGAAGTTCATCTCAGTCTGCAAGAACCGATATTACAATTATCATTCGAATAATAAATCAGTTTCGCACAATAGTGTTAGTCTAATTTTCATGATAATAATTAGACACAAAGCTTCTCTTACCCAGTACATTGTTACTCATCATTCATATTTCAAACAGTCTAAACCTGACAAAAGATCGCTGCCACACATCCGAGGATGGTTACAAACCTTTTGTACCGAACCTCTGCAGTGAATGAAAACATAATCGTCCACTGCTGCAAATGCTTTCCTCCCCTGGGTTTTCATCATGGCTATTGATTTCAATGTGTGAATGCAAACTGGTGCTATTACACAACTCGATCAACTGTGCAGCAGCACAATAGTGGAGAGGAAATCAATAGACATTTTCCACAGGGGCCTTCAAACAGTTTATTATCGAGTGAGGCCATGCTGAAAAGTGATTTCTCAAACTTAAATCATTTTTTAAAAACGGTGCCCTGTGATCTGCGTGAGCTGTTTTGCGTGACGAGTGCACCTTTCATGTAGATTTACTGGCACCTGCATAAATCCTCAGAAACACAATGCAGAGGATGGATTCTCTGGCAGAATACCTTTTCTTGTCATATCAGAAATACATCATAAAAAGCATCCAGGTCTGTCTGTCACTGCCTTGGAAACCTTTGGTCACTCATTAACTGCAGCACGAAGCTGAATTGCTTTCATATATCACTCGTAACAGTTCACTAGACCTAAACCACTTTTAAACCCATTTGTTCTTTATAGTCACAGTAAACAAAAGCAGGATCTATTTTAAATCTGTTTCAATGAATTGACTAAAATACACCTTTTATACAGATCATTTCTAACGGCACTGACACATTTGACTTTAAGGCATTTTTTTAAAAGAGCTCCATTAAATCATCTGTTTCTCCAGGGCCTCTATGTCATTGTTGTTTCCTTCCTAACTGCCATGAAGAGAAGCACCCAAGACACCATCTGCTGGAGAATAGTAATTCAGAGGTAATCATTTCACTGTCTTGGTTTGTTTGGCCCCCTGGTTCCACACTGGGGAAATTCTTGTTTTGCAATACTAGGATTGTAGTTATTGATTAACTGCTGGAAAACCACTTGCAAAATACCTGCAAGAACAACTTTATTGCCTTAGGCTGGAACATTTCAATAAACCAAATGATGTTTTTTTTCCCGGAAATCTTGTAGTAGTAGTTGTAGTAATCAAAAACCATGCATACATGTATATGCTCCAGTTGCAAAGGAAAATTGATGGCGTATGGCTTTATGCCTGCAGATACTATTGGTGACTAAAAGATCTTAATGATCTAAATCTTATTGTGTAATCGTATTAAAGATAATTGATGTTGCCTAAAGCTGTGACCTTAAGCTCTTGGCTTAAACTGACACTGATGATAAGTATTCTTCACAGGGTGATAACATCAGGTGACATGGAGTCAGGGTTTAGGACAGCAGCAGGACACAATTTGATCATTTAGGCTCCACTCTCCCTCAGGCTCAAAGGTTTAAAGGTTGCTGCTTTAGTTATCTTTTGATACTGACATCAGACCAAGCCTTAAAGGTGGTGACTTGGAAGGTTTGCGTGTTGCAGCCAAATTTATGTAGCCCTTCACAAAGTACTCCTCCCTCAGATACAACAGCAGAGAATGCATGAAAAAAATATGACATTGTAAACAGTAACATAAAAATGGTCTGAAAAACGTCTTATTTCCATGGTGACGAGTATGTTGCTCTATGTAATAATAATGCATGGACGCTGGCTGTTTGGGAATAAAGTTGCGTTGTTCCTCATCCTGACACACTTCTGGATGGATTGGTCCTGACGCCCGTTTGCTTTGTAAAGGTCTGGGCTCTCACTGACACAAATGTTGGCCATTCAACCTTTAATTTCATTTGACTAAGTCGGGGGAGTGAAGACACACGACGCAGCGCAACACAACACAACACAACACAACACAACACAGTTCCTCCTCAGGTGGAGTGACTCTCTGCTCATGTGTCTGAAGGAAGACGTGACTGTGGAATGTGTCACAGCTCGCTATCACTGCCACAGAGATGCATGAATTCCATGATAAAACAGCAGCTTGGGAACCTCCTTATTATGCTATGTAAGTAAACATAGACAACCGCAGTAACCGCATCCCCTCAGGAGCCACTAAGGGAAAATGACTCGTTGCCTCAGGAGCAAATGTTTTATGCGCTGTGACATTTGCTGACTGACTGTTATTTGCTGTTTTAACCCCTGCGTTGACATCTGCATCATTTCCCCCTCAGACTGTATCAGAATTCCGCTGCACCGCTGCCTCAAATCTAGCTGTAAAATTCCAATAAACATAAACTCAACTCCAATTTCCAATTTTCCAATAAACTCAAGACAAACTACTTTTAAATGTGCAAACTTGCAAATGTAAAACGAGTGCATCACCACAGCTGTCATACTCGAAATACTGCATTGCCAGACAGAACAGGGTGCAGTGCTGCTGTGGACGTGGGACATTTCCTGAGGGGAACTCACTGGAAACAAATGGCACACACTATGTTTTCTCGTAACAATGCGACTCAGTGCAGTGTTTTTTTCCAAGAAACATTTTGTACAAGAATAAGCAATTAAATATGATTCTTTCCCCGAATACCAACAACATAACTAATTAAGGAGTAATTTCTCCTGTGTTTTATTAAGCCGCAGGCTGAGTATCACTTTCTACACCATTGCCACACAAATTGTCTGAACTGCCTCCGTATAATGAACCCGCCTGACAATGATTTACAAAATGATAGAGTGGCATTATCTAGGGGAATGTCGCAGGGGAGTTAATGATTTGCAAGACTGTGGCCAGTGACAGTAAACTTTAGTGTTCTCCAAAGAGCATACTCATATATAAAGCAATAGGTGACTCCCTATGTTCCCTTAAACGTACTCCCTAAAAGTCTGCTGCACTTTGCAGATGAACCAGTGTGTAATAGTGTGTTTTTATTGTGTAAGAGCGTTTCTAATGACATCAACCATTCAAATCATGAATCTGTGATAAAAGAGATATTGTGCACATCCATACGATGAAGGCAACTGTGACCTGAAATCAAAGCATCACTTGGAAACAGGTGATGATGGTTGGAAGTGCAGCAGCTCACCACTCTGCTGACCTGTCAGTGTCAGAGTTTAGTTTATAAAACTGGGGACTGGAGTGTGTTGTTGCACAAAGAGGTGCTCTGCTGCACCTGCTCGGACACATTTATCAGCATCACGCAGAGACTGGATCAAATCTTTGGAGACACCTCCCCCTCTAAGTGAAGGAACCATCCCCTGTTTGAAGGCTAAATCTCCTTATCTTATTATCTTCCCAGTTTTGTCCGGCCAGCTGAATGCGACAGTGTGAGGTAAGGATTAAATGCTCACTATAATCAAACAAGCTAGTATCATACGTTTGCTTTAATAATCATCTCAGTATTATACAGCTGTACTCATTTATCTAACAGTAGACATGAGAATGTTTGTTTTAGCATGAAAGTATTTTTAGGCTATTTTAAGCTGATTGTGTATAAAGTAATGTGCTGTCCTTAGATGGTCGGTTTCACTTTTAGGAAGTTTAGGAAGTTCACAAAACGATAATCATGTAACATCTTCCAGGAAGAGCAATGTGTCTTTTCTAAAATCAGCATGTTGCAAACAAAGCACTTCTGCAAAAGTTATTTTCTGTTGCTGTCACAATGTAGAATAATGACGGTAAACAATGTATGAAGAGAATGTATTGAAGAAACATCAGATGTTTGTTTCTGTGTATAAAAGCTAAGGCATTATTTCCATTCGGGGCTCACTCTGTCTATGTGCTCCTGCTAGAGACCTGAGTCCAGGATCCTGTACCATTCCTATGCATCAATAAATATAGCTTGATTGATTAAGTCTGCGTCCTGCTTGACAAAACGAACACCGGCGGAGACGAGAATCAGTTCGGTTTGTTTTTTCCAGTTCAACTGGAGTTAGGAGAACTCAGTTGGAGGAAACCTGTGATCACCATGGTTTCAGGGGAGGGAAGCTGTGGACTTTACAATCTTGGATTTGATGTATGTAATTATACTTTTTCCCTTGTATTTTCATATCGTGTTAAAACTGTAGGTCTTAATTAGGTCGTGGTGAATCTAATCTTACAGCGGGAAAATATATTGACAGTAATGCACCTAGCAGTAATTTAGGATAAAGTTTAATAAAAGTTTATAAAAGCGGTTCTATCTATGCCCCCACAGCGCATAAAAAGGGCACACGTCTCACAGCATACATCATATTATTTAAAGTATATATTATGTTTTGAATATATCTGTAATTGTTTCACAGAGACATGAGAACAGAGCTTAACTATATTATCTGCATCAGTACACTCATGTGCTTAAGTCATAAAAATTGTTTTTATCTTAATGAGTCACTGTTATCTTTTTATATTGACTCATGGTTTCATATGGCACAGCAGAAAGGTGAGGAGGTCAATGATCAACACAGGGAAAGGCCAGCTAAGACACATGGCAGCAGCTGTGCAGATGAATACGACAGAAATAAACCAACATATTGCATTACAGATGTTCCTCCCTGGTACCTCTGTATTTTCCTGGCCATACAGGTAGGTGTTGATACAATCATCTCATCTCATACTGTTGAAACCGCACCAAAACTGAAGCAATATAAAGTAACATTTTAGAGCATCTGACCCCTTCAGCATGTAAACAGTTATTGTAACAGTGCAAAAATAGCAGTGACTTTAATGTAAATCCCTCTTTGCCTTGTATCAGTCCCAGACAGGCCATGATTGTTTGTGTGTGTGTGTTCATCCTCTGCAGCATTACCTGACAGCGTTTGGTGCGATCATCTCCATTCCTCTCATTCTGTCTGAGGGTCTGTGTCTGCAACATGACAGCCTGACCCAGGGTCACCTCATCAACACAATCTTCTTTGTCTCTGGCTTGTGCACCGTGCTGCAGGTCACGTTCGGCGTCAGGTCAGAATGACGCACATTCGTTTTTACCGTCCTGTGAAATAACATCGGCAAGAGTCAACATGTTTGACTTACTGCCCTTGTATGCTGACCTTTTGTTAGAAAAAGTTACTGTCAATAGCTGCAGATTAGCAAATGACTATACAAGCGTGACCAGGGGGCAAATCGGGCATTTGCCCAATGGGCCGATGTGCTATTTGGGCTGACCAGTAGATTGACAGCCAATCACACTGTTACAGACTAGCCCCTTCCACTTTGCTCCTGCTGCATAATGTATTCTACAATCCACATAAAGTCAGTGCAAGAGTTTGTTTCCTGGCTACAGGCCCTTGACACACGCTGGTCTGTGGCCTGTGGTTTAGGTCAGATCGTGTGCAGCTGCCACATTCCACTGCAGACACACACCTGTTGTGTTAACCTCTGCTCTGACAGTAGTCGTACAGTCACTGTGCATTAAATCAAGTCAACACATACAGATTTGCATTTAACATGAGCTGTTTAATATCGCTCACAAAAAAATCATTCACAAAAAAAGACACATTAACATTGACAGAGAGGCGCCTCTTTACACAGATGTTTACATAAAAAGATGTGGCCACATCTACAGGTTTACACAGACAATACAAAAATAACACAAGATGGAAGATCAAAAATAACCAAGTCATAAAGATATTGGTAAACTTAACCCAAATAAGATTGTTATACTTTAATTTGCTTGTAAATTTTAAAGATTCTATTATATTCCAAGTGTTTATGTATTTTAAATTTAAACTGAAATATCAGCTTAGCTTACATTATACAAAGTCAATTATTGTTTACCTCTAACATTAATACTTGATGCATCAAACGTCATTTTTGATCCTCCATTTACAACAACAACAACAACAACAACAACA